>JAECUM010047302.1:0-31033 GCA_016617855.1 Megalonaias nervosa
TACATGGCAGCCAGTAAAAATGGTGGAGGAAGAACCCAGGAAAACCCCGGAAAGAACCACTGACCCACGAGAAGCTACTGGCAAGCTTTCTCATGTACCCACATTGGCTGAGCCCGAGACTTGAACCCACATAGACAGAGGTGAGATGGCAGTGATCTGTAATGGTGAGTACTTTAGACCACTTGGCCACAAATTAAAGAGTGAAGGGGAAAGTAACAAATAAAACTTAAAATAATGAGCCAAACCTTGACCTTCAAGATAGAATCCAAAAATGGCATTTAACCTGTGTTTTAATGATGTTGTTGTTGTTGTTGTTGTTGTAGGGTTTAACGCCATTTTTCAGCACAAGATAGGCTATACATGGCGGCCAGTATAATTGGTGGAGGAAGAACCCTGGAAAACCCCGGGAAGAACCACCGACCCACGAGAAGCTACTGGCAGGCTTTCTCACATGTCCACGTTAGCCAAGCCTGAGACTCGAACTCACGCACACAGAGGTGAGATGGCAGTGATCCGTAACGGTGAGCGCTTTAGACCACTCGGCCACTCGGGGCCCCTGTTTTAATGATAATGTACAATGTGTGTATATATATACATATATATATATATATATAGTTACATACTTTAATTACAGGGTGTCTGAGCAGCACCATTTTGATATAAGGCCAACTAGACAATCTGTGTAATTGATGGACAATGGATATGTATTTCCTGTTCACGAATCTTGTACATTACATTAATAAGCACTGTTTTAATGGTCAATCAGCAATGAAAACACATGCCTGTGAATGTGTATAAGTTTGTTTGCTGGCACAATTGACATTAACACCTGTTAATGCTGAAATACAGCTTGCCTGTGTACACTTAAAAAAAAAAATTAAAGGGAGAAGTAACTTCTGCTTTCCAAATATAAAAAAGTGAAGTTTACATTTTTCAGCAACTTAGTACCCACTTCACATGGTAGCATTACCCGTTTTATCCACATTTATTAATTTATTCATTCATTCAATGAAAACTAGTAGTAACTTTAAAGTAACAATAATTTACAATGGCTGAAAGACAACTGTTCTTGTAGTCACAGGAAAATGTCATTTGATTTTTAAACTGGCTAAATTGCAACACCAATTGTGCGCACATAATACACAAAAAATTTATATAAGAAGGTAATCAAAGAGCAATACATATCAGTTCTGCGGTACTGCTGTATTTTAACATATCAGCTCTGCAGTACAGCTAAATAACCTGGAACATATGGGTATAATAACATGAACATAAAACAAAATAATCTCATTTTTATCTGTCACAATATCAAACAAGTTTACAAATTCTTTGCATATGCATGAACAAGACAGATAACATTTGCCCTTGGGTGTCAAAATCGGAAAGCATGCGGACACATATTTTAAAACACAGAATTCTAGCTAGAATCTTCAGATCATACGAAAAATAACCCCAATTCTTTGAACAGAACATACTGAAAAGTTAGAGACAGGCAGGCTCATTGCTGATGTTTAGGTACATTCATGTTCACAGTAACTTTAAATTTTATAATTTGCATTTATATTTATAATCTCATAAGACTGGCTTCCAAACTAATCATAACAACATACCTGACTACTGAAAACTTATGGTCATGATTTCTTGCAATACCATAAGTTTGAATCAATATGAGAAATGTAAAAAAAAATTCAATAAATAATATCTTGGTTTTTTGTAAATATTTACAGGTTTTATCATTTCCATAAAAGTCTGTATACATATCACACAAAAAGGTTTGAATAAGCACATTCTCAAAAGAAGCTATACAGTAAATATTGAATCTACATACTAATGGAACCATAAGTTCGGGCTATTGTACTGAATGGCAATTTGAAGATGTTAGATTAAAGGCTCATTTGACACTAAAATATGTGGCCAAACTGTACAGGATACTGGCTTACAAAGCGGATAGTTGAAGGAAGATTCACTGAACACTTGTTTTATTTTGCACAGATTATGAAAACAATTATATTCATGGAGTACAAAGAGTTGGGTTTATTTACTGTATGAAAACAATTATATTCATGGAGTACAAAGAGTTGGGTTTATTTACTGTATGAAAACAATTATATTCATGGAGTACAAAGAGTTGGGTTTATTTACTGTATGAAAACAATTATATTCATGGAGTACAAAGAGTTGTGTTTATTTACTGTATGAAAACAATTATATTCATGGAGTACAAAGAGTTGGGTTTATTTACTGTATGAAAACAATTATATTCATAGAGTACAAAGAGTTGGGTTTATTTACTGGACTCTTGCCAGTATACTGCTTAAGGTATATTAATTTCACATGAAAGATCTGAACAATCTGTTAAAAATACATCTGGTGAAAAAACAAAGTAACTAACTGAACAAGAAGTCCATGCGGGCCTAAGAGTACCAATCTGGTCTAATAGTTACATGTAAAAGCAGTAACCAAAGTCATGTTGAGATAATCATTAAAAATATTGTTTTATGCTTCTTTTAGTTTATTATGAGCAGCCAAACTGGATGACAGATTGGCATTACTTGCAAAAACTTAGAACTTGATACCATGATGTTTTTGCTAAAACTTTTCAAAAACAATTTTTGAGAAATGTTATAAGTTTTTTTTAAAGTAAAGGTGGGCACAAAGCTTTAGGTGGCAGATAATTTGTACAATATCTGCTCAGCAGTTTGTGAAAAGAAGTTGTTTAAAAGTTTTCTAATTGTAATATTGGCAACCATGTTAGATGGTAAATTAGCATTATTTGTGTCAACTTCAAAGACCTTGCCCTGAAAATGCTATCTTTCTATATTTGGTCAAATTCTGTAACAGTTTTAAGTAGTGACAATATCTGACTGAAAATCACAGTTAGTTGCTTAAATTTGTATGAACTTGATACTAGGATGCTCTATATAAAAATTGCTTAAAATCTGCTGAACTGTTTATGAAAGTAAGTCATTTAAGGTTTACCTATTTTTAGTTATGGTGGCTATATTTGATTCTGAACCAGTACCAAATTGTACAGACTTTATAGACCATGACGATAGGATGTTTTCTATTAAATCCGTTTAAATTCTGTACAGTGTTTATTATGAAAATTAAAACAACAATTGTGTAATAACATTGTACAAATGGACGGACAAACACACAATGCACACCCAACTCATGGCCATACCATGAACGCACTTGGCCTTATATAAACATGCAAGCACTGTATAATGTCACAAAAAATACAATAGTGACCATGATCTTGAAATAATGTAATGTGTACTGCATTAGTTACTGATCTGTATTTACACAGCTACTGTATCAGATTGTTTAGCTTTCACTTGTATTGTCATGTCCTCCATTTGACCTTCCATCTCTTCTTCTAAGGAATGGCAAAGGGATTGATAACACGTAAAATTTCCCTTTGGCAAGCAGCTGGGTATAGCACCACTACCTTTTGGATGAAACCACCGGTAATAGATTAACTGAAATGATATCTGAAGCACTACCCCAAATATAATTGCAAAAAAGGCAGGTAGGTAAAACCATTTACTTTTCTCTGATGTGAAGTAAAACCAGAACATCACCATAGTAAAATTTTCTATGTAAAAAACTGCATAGTAAACAAGAGCTCTAAATCTTGTGTGCCCTTCCCTGACATTAAGAAAACAGAATACTAATACATAACCACATACAATATTAAAAAGACGTTCTTCACATCGATTCTGATAAAAACGAGTCTTTTGACAAAATAGCCATCCCGACATAATGATCCAATGAATAGGCACAAATATAAAAATAGCATAGTGAAACTGTGCTGCAAATAGTCCCAAAACAATTACCCTGGGTCCAATTTCACAAAGTCTCCAGAGGAAATAAAAAGTCATTCCAGGAAGACACATGTTTTCTTTGTCTTCATGTGAGTAGCGTAAAGCTTTGTGGTAGGAAACCAGACACCAGGCCAAGCTTAACCAGGATGAGACAATAGATAATGCTCTTATCATCTCTGTAAAGAAGGAAAAAGAAATCGGTGAATATACAAGTTACCACTGATGTCACCTGAACAAAATTTGAATATGTCATATAATCACAGGAAACGAAGTACATTGCTTCATCAACAGAAGGACAACGCAGCCTATTTTACAGCCATCTAATTATTACCAAAGATAATTACTAAGATGGCAAAAGCTAACCACTGTGAGACACAGTATTGTTCTACTGAAGTCAGCTTGAAACATCAGGTCACCATAAAGTAAAAACAGTATGTCAGCCATTGCAGCTTCTCTCTCAGATTACAAAATGACTCGACAGGTACCAGATGAAAACCAGCAGAACACATGACAAGCTGACATCTATTGCAAACACTGAGCATTTCATGTTATAAATAAATGTTGTTGCATAAAGTGCAAAATGTCACATGACATTCACAGTATAGCATGAAAAGTTAAAGCAATTTGACTAAATGAAAAGAGAGTGAGTCCTTTGACCAATGCTGAGAAATTTGATGTTGAAAAAATTCAAAGAAACATTTTCAGTTATACATTCTACAGCAATGGGAAAATGGAAAGGTCAGATGTTTGTGCCCTGATCTTACTGACAAAGCAATTTTGCAGCATGATTATTCATAGTTATTTTAAATAACATTGATGTAATGAGTTTTATCACTGATTTTTCAATGAAGATCTTAAAATCTTAAATATTTAAGAATTAGTTATGCCCTTCAAACTATATAATTTTTACTCTCATCTGTATGATCCCCAGAAAGGCCACCCCTCTTCCTGCTCTGAAAGGGATATCCTTACTGTATAAGAAATATGAGGGGGAACAACTCTATGTGTGTGTGTACACACACACACACACACACACACACACATGACACTAATCACTAATATAATCAAAAAAGGTTAGAATCATAATTCATTTCATGAAGGGATCAAACATACTGCCTTGCTCTCATGTACCAATGCTCTTACCCACATGGTCATGAGTTCAAACCCCCACCTCCCAGGATGAAACAAGGTAAAAGATGGGATAAATGGATAAGCACTTTCTTCTCTGTTTGGTATTTAGATGTAAATATATTTTTCTCTGGGGTTTTATTTATGTAACAATGAGTAAGTACCTGTAAGGTATCTGGGAATGATGATAACATAAAAAGTCCTTTATATGTGTACAGTTTGTTACTACATCAGGGTACAAGGTTTTACATATTTAATATAAACCAACTTCAGAGCCTCTGATCAAACAACATGTACCTGTTGTGAGCTTTTGCAACAGATTTCTCTCCACAGAATGGTATTCTTCAGTTGTAGTTAATTAGACAATTTTGCTGTGGTCAGATGTAATATTAAAAACACTTTCACAGAAAAAAAAGTCAACTAAACTGAGAAACTCTAACCGCAAAACAAATCCTGCACCTTCTTAAATTCAAAACATAACCTGTACTTTCTGATACTCAAAATCAACCCTGTACCTATTTAAATTCAAAACAAACACTGTACCTATTTAAATTCAAAACATACCCTGTACCTATTAAATTCAAAACAAACACTGTACATTCTTAAATTCAATGACAAATGATTGCAAGGACGAGGTCAAAGCTGATTAGACCTAGCACAAATTTGCAAGGAACTTGCCTGCATACAAGTCCAACAAATTTTGATGGAGGTCATGTTCTGTTTACAATGCTTAATGTCATACCAATTTCATACTCTGCAACCTTGGCACAGTACATATATCAGCACCTTTACTTAGCATTTGTATGTACCACATGCTTCTAGTATATAAATGCCTGCCATCCATCAATCACTCCTTTATTTCTCATGATAAACTTTCAAAGCCTGTCAATTCCATATTGTAGACAGTGCCACACTAAGTCTCACATTAAATCAGTGTTACGACTCTATGGTCTTAAACTAAGTAATAGAAAAGAGTAAAAAGCAACATGTTTCGTAAAATTCAAAAAGTAATTATTTCCCTTAAAATACATTGCTAAAATTTAAAAAGAACTTACAGTGTTGTGGATTCCAAATGAATTCCAGTAGTGTCCTGAATAAATTCCAATCCTATATGTGCTGATGTACCAATAACCTGGAACAGTGTTGATGTGCTAACAGTCTTGATGTAGCACAATGATATAAGCCAAATGTCTCTAAATTCATTCACAATAATCCAAAAATAGTGATTAAGTCCGAAAGTATTAATGGACACATTGTAGTTCCAGTGAATAATTTAAATAAAAAAATCCTCTCCAATTAAAACTGAACACAAAAATAAAGACTGATCCACTTCAGATGTTAAGATTGGAATGAGTAAAGCTAATGTAAACAACATTAATATAAAAATCTAAGAGACAATAAGAGGACCAAGATAATGGTCAAATGTTCATTTCTAGAACATTCTAAGCTGTCAACAAGGTCAGGTCTATTACTGAACTTTTAGTTAAGAACTTGGCAAACATTAGGTACACCAAGAATTCTCAAGGGGAAAACCAATGTCCTGAACTTGAATCCAAGTAAACATGCTTACCTACAAATAATAATAATCTTAAAATATAATATACACTCATCTACAAAAATCAGCTATGTATTATGTTGTTTACCAAAAAAAGACATTTATCATGTAGGCCCAAATTCCTACCCACAAATATGGACTAAGGTCAATCAGACAATACAAATTAAATATACATAACAGTGTGGAAGATGTGACAATGTGAAAACTTATTATCTGAACGAATTTTTGACAAACAGGGGCGAAAATTTATATTTTAACATGTTGCCAGTTACATTTTAATTGCAATATTTCTAAGTATATATGATTAACCGACTTTGAAGTCCTAACACAGGTACAGGCAGTGGGTAAGTAGGCTTGTCTTTAATCATTATGATGACCAACAAAACACAGACTTTCGTGTCTAGATTAAACTGACTGACAGACTTTCTTGTCTAGATTAAACTCAGCCAACTCTCTCATGTCAGCTTGTCAAAGACTGTTTTGATGGAGCAAATTATGGTTTCATGTATGCTGCCAGTTTCAAGTTGACTTGGTGATAATTGTTATGACCTGCAATATTGTTATAGGTAAGCATGGAAATAAAAGTAATCTGTCTCTAATGATTAACCATGTGGCTTTCTCTAACTGCAATATCATCTATTGTTTACAAGGTTATTATAGGAGACCAATGTATGCTTGCTGTTTGGAAAAGTGTTACATGGATAAAACTAAGTATTTTCAAATTATTCAGTTGTGTAAATAAATAGTTGCAAAACCAATCACTCACATTTCCAAGACAAGCTTTGATTACCAGTATTGTTGATGTAGCTTAAGAAACGAGTCTACTAGTGTACCTGTTAACACTCTTCTAACAATCCATGCATTCTGTCATTCAGCAATCAATTCAAGTCCTTTCTTATTAGTCATTGACATGTACTACAAGTATTAAATATACATATTTTGCATAACTTTTAATTATTAGCATTAGCTTTTATGTGCAAAAAACATAAAAAAAATAAGCATTTTATTTATAAAATAAAATTGTAACACAATTATAAAAGTATATCCCAAATTTAATCTGACCTTTTTCCAAACTTTCATTGTAATATTATGTTTCCTGTGTTAGGGAGCAAGCTCAAATTTCCTATGAGCAAGTTCAATTTTCCAGTCAGGAAGATGACTTTTATCAAATTACCCCAGTCCTATTTTTTGACAAGATTTATAAGAATGGAGGGTAATATTCAAATCCCTCCTAATAATTCAAAGCAAAATTTGATGTTACAAAACTTTTTCACCCGTCACCCCCTGGAAAATATACAATGGTTTTAAAAAAAAAAGATCAGAGAATAATCATAATAGTGAAACTGAACAGCTACTAGCACTGAATAAAAGCAGAAAACAACAAATAAGCAAGATAATTTTATGCTACTATTATATCATCAAATGTTTACCATAAATTATATTCTCTTCTTCCTGTATGGAAATCATCAGGTACAGCTGGAGTACTAGCTGTGGGGCTGCCTCAAGGAAACATTCAAAGATTCTCAGGCAGCATGCATCTACATCCTCTAGCCTCATCTGCCGATGATAGTAACACCTATCTTCTTCACTCAGACTCTTGCACTTACTCTTCAAACCATTGTATAGGTATTCCAAGTATCTACAGGAAAAGAGTAACCAAATCACTTATAAACATCATGATGATCTCATTTTAATAAACACCAGTGAAATGCAGGCTCATAAAATGGAAGTTGTGGATCCCATTTTTTAAGCTGAGCATAGTTCTGGTACTATGTTTACCACAGTATACCAAATATGGTATCTTAATCAGGCACACATTTATGGCTTTCCTGAACAGGTCCATAGAAAGGATTCATAGTTTAGTTAATTATCTGATTAAATAATTGAGTTAGGTCCATATGTTCCTATCAGTTAAAAAACATCTAACCATAAGCTGCTACAAATATTCATGAAGCAAGAACAGCACGTTCCCAACCCCCAAATCATACATATGACAGCAGATTGGAAATCCAATTTACATGAGAGCAAACTGGAATCATGTGCATATTATATGTAAAGATAACATTAAAAGGTACATGTTCTACTTAAAAACACTAAAATGCACTTCAGCATCTTATCTATGTTGGAAGTAATAAAGGCTCCATTTGTGATGCTGAGCTAAATTGAAATACTAGTGTAATACTTGGGTTCAATTGCAATGTAACTGGTGTAATTGAGTAATTAATTACAATTACACTGTATTTTGTTATGAGTCTATGCTCTTAAAATAAGTAACAGAAAAGAGTAAAAGACAACAAGCTTTGTAAAATATAACAAATACATTTATTTCATTAGAATACAAAGTGAAAATGAGAAAAAGAACTTACAGTATTGCAAATTAAATCCCAAAATAATCCAAGAATTACAGACACATGTCCTAGTATTTTAAAGTCCTGAATAAAAGTCAGTAAAAGTCCAGAAAATATCACAAGACTAAAGTCGATGACATGTCTTTGGTAGCTACTAAAGTATTGATGTGTCAACAGTCTTTTGTTGAATCACAGAAATATAATTCCAGGTTTGAATTGAGTATAAATTCCAGTGAATGTCTCTATCCAAGAATTTTATCAGAGCACTTTTGTATTTCCAGAGAAAATAATCACTTAAATTCAATAATTTGAAGAAAATAAAATTCAGCCCAAACTGGTCACAACAAAATACAACTTGAAAGTGCTCGATGTTGAAGCACAAATCACCAAGTCCTCACAATTACAAGATTATAGTTCTCTACTTGACCTCAGGTCACAATTATCATTTTCTAAAACAAAATTACCTACTGGAAAATAACCTTCTAGAATGATCTAATGGGCCTTGTTTACATACAATACAATAACCTGTAAAATTCATTTAGGAAACTCAAACCCTGACCCAAATCAACATATTTACTGCTTCTGGTTTACCTGAATAAAAATCCTGATATTAAGTTCATACACAGAGAGAATAATGAAGCTATTATTAGTTGTTTACATACAATGAAATAAAATTTTGTTTTTTTTAAAAGTTGATCAGGTCAAGCAGAAATGAACTCAGTTTTGGACAAGGTCAAGTCCAGCAAACAATGTTACATTACAATAGCATGTAATGAAATAAAAAATTGCAAACTAACAAACAAACAATTAAATTAAATATACATAACAATTCGTAATTGTAACTGAACATCATCAATATGGTGTAATTGTAACTGACATCAGCAAACAGACTGTAGTCATAATTGTAACTGACAAAAGTAATTGAACCCAAGTCTGATATACAGTAAAGCAACCACAGGATAAGTGACAATAAAATAATGTTAAATATGTTTGCATAAGAAAAATACATGTTCATTTATATTTTAAAACAATCTTACCCAGACCTTCCTTCTAAGGTAAAATATCAAAATATTCACCTTACACATAAATATGATAGAAAAGACTTACCAAGAATAAATATCATGCAAAGCTATAAAGGGCAAACAAAGCTAATAAATGAATCACCAAGGAAACTATTAAATGTAGGACTAGGAAAGCTATAAAATGTGCAAGGAAGCTATAAAATGTTGGACCAACGAAGCCATCAAATGTAGGACCAGTGATTCAACCAAATGTAGAATAAATGAAGCTATAAAATGTAGAATCAATGAAGCTATAAAAAGTAGGACCAACAAAGCTATGAAATATAGGACCAAGGAAGCTATAAAATGAAGAACCAAGGAAGCTATAAAATGTAGGACCAACAAAGCTATAAAATGTAGGACCAACAAAGTTATAAAATGTAGGACCAAGGAAGCAATAAAATGCTGAACCAAGGAAGCTATAAAATATAGGACCAAAAAGCTATAAAACGTTGGACCAACAAAACCATAAAATCTAGGAACAAGGAAAATATAAAAACAAAAATCATTAAAAGCAGGTTAAAAAGGATAATATGATTATGGTATATGTAGTGTGACAAGAGCTTCACTATATCAAGTTCATGAACACATGATAAGAAATAACAAATCAAATAAAGTTCATTACAAACACGTCCCATACAGGTCTATTTTAGGATATGCGATTGCTGAATTCATGACAATTTCTCAAAATTCTGCACCAAAATAATCATCCAAATTGGTGAAAACCAATTTTTCTAGTAAAAAAAGGTTTTCTTCAATAATACTTACCCAGTCATAATACCTTAACAGAACTACTACTAACTTGTAAATCCAGTCCTCCTAGGCTAAAACTTTTAGCTAAAAGCTAAAAGTTATTTGCCAACCTAAGTGGCAGATGGGGAGATCTCTGCTTGATACCAGGATTGGGGCCAAATTGTGTGAAATCATCAGTTAATACTGGAGCAGAAGCCATGCTCTCTATATGCATGTAACTGTGGGTAGGCTGGGAGGGTGTATTTTATGATTGGTTAAGTATTACCACAGAAACATATTTTACAAGAAAACAAAATTGGTTTCTTCTTCAAATACATTACCTAATGATAATGCTTTAGGATGATAGGTATGAGGTGGACAGAGATACATCCCTTACCCTTGAGAGACAATCTCTGGTCCCTAAGGTATGTGAGACAGCTTCTAGATAGCCCGACTGGAATACACATTCCATATGCTGGGGACTGGCTTTGAAAGAGAAAAATTTTTCCTCCTGCAAATGCATCTTTATGAAGCTGTCGAACAACCTGGACATGTCAACTTTTGCACCATGGGTAAAGATTCCTCCAGACTGAACTGAGCCTTTTAGGACAAAAGACCTCTGATAAAAACTGGAAAAGCATACTCATATTTCCATCCTTAGGCATGGATAATTAGTTAGAGAACAGTTTCACTCATATGCAATGTTTGTGGTGACTGTCCTAACTTCATGAGCAAATATGCAAAACAAATTCATAGGCGTGGGTTTAGTCTGATATGTGGAAAAGATAGTCCAATTTATTCAGAATGAAAGTGTCCATGTTAATACATGTATATCATCCTCCCCCTCTTTTTTTGAAGGCAAAATGAGACATGATCTCCCTTGATGCAACAGCTTGATATTCCTAAAATACCACTTAAGAGCTTGCACAGGTCCTGTAGATGACCTTGAGATGAAGTGCCCAGAATAGACAGAAATATTCTGATTTTATGCATGAACAGTAGCCTGTTCTTAGCAATGAAGTTATGTGATGTGATTATGTTTTTTAACGTAGCTTTAACAATTTTTCAGTCATATCGCTACGATGTCTGCAGTGTGGCAGTTTATAGTGATGTCTAGCACTGGGGCATCATGCCGCAGACATGTAGCATGATATCCCACCCAGTCACATTATCCTGACACCAGGCCGACCAGTCCTAACACTAACCTCTTAATGCTGAGCGCCAAGCGTGGCAGCTGTTAGTACCATTTTTGTAAGTCTTTGGTATGACTCGACCGGGGATTGAACCCACAACCTCCCGCATCCGAGACGGACGCTCTAACCACTAGGCCACCGGAGCGGTCCTTAGCAATGAAAGCAACAGGCTTCATGAGTGATACTAACCCATCTTGTTGGAACTGCATGTAGATGGGTCCACCACTAGGATTTGAATTTGCTGATTTTGCATGCTGATCACCAAAGTAGTGAAAAGGCAGGGCTTATATGAGAAGTGAACTAATTAAGCTCTTGAGAGCAGTTCAACTGGTGTCTTGCTTAGCCAGGTTAATACCCATGATAAATTCAACTTGGGCAAGGATCCAGTGTCATTGGCCAGGTGAAATCCAAAATAAACAGAGGACCAGATAGGTCTTTGGTTTGTCTGATATCCTCTCTTCTGTGATAGCACAGTGAGCTAGTGATCATGGAAAGGTAGGTTTGATTGTACAGTAATTGGTGCTAACTGTTTGTCGTTGATGAGCCACAGGAAGTTAGATATTGAAGTATGTATGCCTAAATTAGTATAAAATGCCCTTGTGCACTCCACTGAGAATACATTCCACTGCCTTCATAAGCCACTAAGGTGGATGACCATCTCACTTTAGGGATTCTCCAGCACTTGTGAGAAATGTTTGTTCTTAAGGGCATATTTTAATAAGATCCAGATATGCAGAATCAGTAACTCTGGGTAGGGACGAAACACCTGCCATCATGGTTGCTTAAGATGATGAGGGAATACCTAGACTCTTGCTAATTCTGTTGTGAGACTAACAGGGTTGATCCTAGATTTCCCATCTGAAAGAATTAATCAGGATGAGGAGATACTCTGATTCTTTTGCTTCCTGTATCACCTGGAGAGGTCTATTATAGGCCGATCCCGCAGAGCATCTACTGAGTAAAAACTGAAGGATGAAGAGACCATTTTATTTGTATTATTTCCTTCTTGCAGGACAATGAGTCTGCCAATATGTTAACCAGCTTAGGATATGTTGAATTTAAATGTAGATTTGTCAATGAGGACACCATTTTAGAAAATCCCAAACAAGAATACAAAGCTCTGGGGACTTGATTCCACTTTGCTCTTTGAGATAAATCTTCACAGTAGAGTTGTCAGACAGAAAGAGAACTCCATTCCCATGTAAGTTCTCCAGCCACCAATGAAAAGCTTTCTAAATAGTTTTCATCTCAAGAATGTTGATATGAAAATAATGATCCTGAGGGGGCCACACTCCTACAGCACCCTGAAATGGTAGGAGACTTGCTCCCCTTAGTCCTATGTTCAAATCTACTCTGATCGTAATTGCTGAAGATTTTACTTGCAAAGGTATCCTCAATGCAAGTCCAGAGTTGTTTCCCTGCCTTCGAGATGCAAACTCATATTGTGCAGATTTGTAAAAGTTGGTCCAAGATTTGGCCTCTATTTGGACCATAGAATCATTGTTATGGGAGCCCAAGAAAATGACCTAGGACTAAGATGTCCTCTGCCGCATTGAGCAAAACTCAGCATGTAAAGGAATTCTCTAGCAGATGGATTGCTCCATATATAGACAATGACTCTACCCTTGCATTAAGTTAATTCTCATTTCTGGAGGAACCTTTATTTATGTGAATATTGATTCCAGTGCCAGTTGACTGAAATATTGAAAGGGTTGAGGTCAGAAATGTCTTTGTTGACAAGGAGAATGAGGAACGTAACATGTAAAATCATGTCTTGCTCCAAAATATAACTAATCTGCTGTTTTTTAGCCTGTTGTGGTTGAATAAAATAATTTTTGAAGCCCTGTGAGTTGTCATGTGAACTCACGCCTCTTGCAAGTCAACACTGATTGCATATTCTCCACAATGAATGGCATTAGAACGCGTTGTTGCATTCCACTGCAAACCTAAGAACACTGAAAAGTTGATTGAATGTACTTAGGTTTATGATCAAATGATAAGTCCTGTGTCGTAGCTGAAAGAACTCTGGGCAAAGGCTTAGGAGGTACGCTGAACGTGATATTGAGTTCCCAGGAAACCAATGTTGAGTCCACATGTTGTTATGGTCCATCAGGAAAGAAATATTGGAGCCTTCTCTACACTGGGATCTGTGATGAGGGGGGAAATGAATGAATGTTATTTGAGACAGGGAAGGTCCTGGGGAAATGCTGGCAAAAACCATCAACATCATTTGACTCTCATTTCCAATGGTTGTAAATTCAGTATGACTACTTCCCAGTTGCATGTGCTCCAGGGACATCCCTGCGACCTTTTGTTGTTTGCCTTGCCAATCCCTCCACTATAGCTGAGACTCTGAGGATTGGAAGGAATGTGTCCTTGGTGGCTTGTTGCAAACTCCATCAACCTGATCATTTAAAGAGGAGATTAGATGATGACGGTTGCAAAAGTAGCCTGGCTAATGATCCTCATTAAGAAAGGTGGAGGTAGAGAGCTCTGCATCTCGTTCCAGCTGTTTTAAGTTCATAGCTGCTGTTTTGGCCATGGCCATAGTAATTTGGGCCCATATGTTACAAAGTAGGCTATTCTATAAACATGCTCCCATCGATTCATGTGAGATTCAGGGTGGGAGAAGGTAAGTGGTAGTCCACCTATTGAAGATCGACATAGATATTAGATGCAATGTTGATTCCATTGTCTCAACATTCTGAATCAAGTCATGGGTATCCAAATGGAAAATTTACGGAGGCATTGCAATAAAAAACATCCACAGATGCTTGGAACTTGTAATTGACAATGGAAGCAGTCCTAAAATAGTAGTATTTCTGTCAGACTGTGGAAGCAATTGAAATAAGGTTCTTCTGCAGACAATGATATCACATGATGTTAAAACTGTGGACCCAGCAGGTAATGTAGAGGAAAGGAGGACAGAACCCCAATGGGAGTGGTCAGAAAACTTCTTCAGTCCAAGCCTGCAAGGCAGAATTTTCCCTCATCATAGTAAGATCTAATAATGACAAGGGAACCTGAAAGTTAGTTTTCATTGTTTTTGGTTTATGTAGTGAAGCTGATGTCTCTTGTGCTACCTGTGAAGCAGCTGTAGAAGAATGTCGAGGATAGTGGCTCACTGTGTTTGCAGCACATTATGAGTTAGATCCTGTTACATCCAAGATTTTGCTAAGAACAGGCTACCTTTAGGTGGCAGAGGCTTGAGGAAAAGTGAAGAGACATCCCTTGGAAACTGAGACACCAAGATGGTCAGCGTATGGTGGATATATCTAGAGGTACTATGTGGGTTAGATTGACCCATGAGAGTGTCTATATAAACTGGACATCATCCAACGGATGTGCCTGGCAACACTATGCAGATTAAACTGATTCATTAGAGTACCTGTATAAACTGGGCATCATCTGCAGGAAGTGCTTTGCAGCACTATGCAGGTTAGTCTGCTGTACAACTGGTTTCTTGAAGTGGCTTCTTGGGTATTGCGGCACTAAACTGGGCGTCATGTGGAGGCTGTTATTGTTCTCCATCTGGCTCACCATTCAGTGATATGGTTTTGAATCCTTGCATTCAAGCTGATATTTTCATCCCTCAACCTATGCTTCTGTGCGCTCAAAGAACTGTCACCCAACTGACTCCCATCCATAATATGCAAGTCCAACATATACATGTATTCAAAGAATGACAACCAGAGAAAATTACACGTTGAGTGGTTGTCAGGCTCGGCTTGCCCATGATCTAAATCTGTAAGACAAAGCGGAGCAGATAATATATACATGTAGTGTAGTGAGTGACCAGCTTTACGAGCTTGTGAGTGTCCATGCAGAGTTACCCACTATGATAAATAGCTGTTAGGGCACAAGTGGTCTGTACAGGTACAGAATTAGAGCACTGCTATTAATATTTGAAAAGTGGATGTTAAATAATCAATTCTAGTAACAAGTAACCTGTAGGAAGGTCAATTTGTCTGCCTATACAGGTTAAGTCACAAAGGCATTGCTTATAGTAGCTACATGTACAAAGTGGAAGCTGGACAATTCAAGTAACAACTAAGCCAATTTTTGTCTGCCTATACAGGTAAAATCATAATAGCATTGCTTATAGTATACTACATGTATGAGCTGGATGCTATTGAGTAAACCATGTGCAGAAAACTTACCTGTACTTATCCAACCACAGCGGGAGCTATACAATAAAATAATTGAGTTTCCTATATTACACACAAAAGTTGCATATGAAAAAGGAACTGAAGTATCATTATTGATACTTACAAAAGTAAACACAACAGTATCCTTAATGAGACAAAGTTACCTGTAGGAAAGGCCCAATGATTTTCTATACAGGTAAAATCAGTAAATCGTCACATGTACTACTCTGAATTATATGCTCTGACAAGATAATATATATACTTATATCAAAATCCAGAAAGTCTTTGAATCACTACTCAGTAATCCCAAGAAGTATTTTAGTCCAGTAAGTCAAAAAGTAATTTGTAATTCCAATGAATTAAATAATTCCACTCAAATTACACTGGAACACAACTATAAATTCTGATCAATGATTCACACAGACTGATATTAAACATGAATGAAGACTTTGTTTACAAAATCCTTTAACTGCATATTTCACTTGACCTAAGAAGCAATACTATTTTTCAGGGAAAAAACAAGGTCTTGAACTCAAACAAAAATTCTACCTCAATTATGGACAAAGGTCAAGCACATAATATAAATTAAACATACATAACAAGTGGACCCTCAAGTTTATATGGCCATGCATCTCATTCTTATAAATGCACACTATTCTGAGCAAGATTCCTAAATATCTGAAGTCTTTGCCAATAAGCATGTGCTATCAATCAGTTAGGATTATCTTCTGAACAATCTGTAAACATCTGTGGTTGTCTATGACTGTTGTCCTTGTTAACGGAGATTAGCAGGCATTGCTTGTGCATGTTCACTAACAAAAGGTAACTGATCCACTTTATTCCACACTTGTGTGGAGTAAAACGGATCACTGACCCTTGGCTAGTGAAGTTGCTAGTGATCGAATTGAGAATAAAAGAGCTTATTTTTAAAAATACGAAAACATGTTCTGTTGATTTCGCTGTCAGCAACCATGAGGCCTGATACATTATTTAAACTGTGAATCACATCTATCCTTGGACAAATAAGGCAGAACTTTGCTATGTCTATATGATCATGGTGAGTTTACACCAATCAAATGTCCCCTTTACAGGCTTGGTTGTCTGTGACTGTTATCCATGCTAACTGGTATTACTGAAGTCACTAGCAGTGCACCCTCACTAGCAAAGGGTCACCAATTTACCTCAGGCCTTCTGCATGGATTGTTGACATTTGGCTAGTGATAATGACAACTGTGTACTTGAGGATAATGATGCCTATTTATGAAAATTGTGACCATACATTAATTTCACTTTCAGTGTTAACTTTCTAAGATCCATGACTCTTGGTCTCAAACTCCTATAGAGAACTGTGTCAAGAGGATATAGGAATGAATAATGACTTGTTCTGAAACTCCAATAGAGAACTCTGTTGAGAGGATATAGATATGAATAATGACTTGTTCTGAACTCCTATAGAGAACTCCGTAAATATGAAATAGGTATGAATAATGACTTGGTCTCAAACTCATATACAGAACTATGTAAGGATGATACAGGTATGAATAATAACTTGGCATAAAACTTTAGCCTGATCAATGTATGCGAGAAAAAAGACCAATCAGATCAGAAGATTTCCAAAATCTGGCTAGGAGCTTTGACCTCAAAAGGGGAAGAATTGTCATCAACCCAATTTTCAGCATGCAAATGGACAAAAGTTGCAACTATTAGCAAATTTACATTTTGTAAATCTTAAAATATGCACATCATCTCATCAAATGAGTCCTTTCACAGTAACTTGTTGCAATTTATAATTCTCTTATATGTACTACAAGCATTTTAAGCATTTATTAAGAGATCATTGCTGGATTATATTGGTGGCTGTCCTTGTCATTATTGATTTTAGAATGCTGTGTAGCTCTCTCTACAAGTATAATATCATCTCCATTCCCACCAAAGATACTAACATGAGTAAACGCCTGGCATGACACTGTACCATATACTGAGGTGTGTGGTATTACCGGTATACTGGCTTACTGCAGTAATTTTCTATTGGTACGTACCATGGTACTTTTTCACTGTACTGGTATATTAGTAGTTTCTGTCAGTAAGGAATGTACAGAAATTCCTGAGGAATCTTGTAACGAATTTAATGATATTAATAACATATTTCATTATTTATGACAAAATAGTTCAAAATATTATCAACATTTTTTTTAACAAAATGGTTATATCTGCCACATTTTAATGGGGAATACTACAAGTACAATTACATTTAGATACTTTAATTGCTTGTTTGTCATGTGTCACCTATGCCAACTTGGTGAACAAATGGAATGTTGTAATACATATCCTGGCCAAATCCAACATTCTGAACAATTTCAGATTAAAAGAAACAACAAAAACCCATATGTTATATATTAGTTATTTACTAGTTTATGTGAATGTGATAAATATATGTATTCCACTGTAAGACTGTGAATCATCCTACAATTTTCAAAAGCTCACTTGTTTTCTGCCTAAAATTTTATGTAATTTCTCAAGTCCATTGCAAATTTTCTTGTTTGTTGAGTAAGTGTTTTTTATGTTTACTGGCCCTCTCTGATAAATATCTTGCCCAGGTGTTGGCTTCAGACTCAAAGTTTTCCTGCCTATTATATCAATAGTGTAGCTAGAAAGTTGTAGGTTTCAATATCAACACTTCCAATTTTTATTCAATAGACTCTTTAATGTCAGGACTTCACAGTATCAGCTAGAGTCTAAGCTGAATCATCCTACTTTACTCACAGTTATTAGATCACAATGTATACAACAATTGATATACTCATAGCAAACACATCTAATATAAGGTACTGGCCATTTAATATTTGGGATGGGTGGGGGTGGAGGTGGTGCTGTTATTTTCTTTTGAGCTAAAATATTTTTGTTTCTTTTATCTCAAGATATATTTTTTCCAAACAATATCATGGATATTATATGGTGTTATTTTGCTATAAATCAGAGCAAGATATTTTCACAGCTATTGACAGATGGAAATTAAACAAAAAGAGTGTCAGACCCCTGCCTCAGAACATCGAATTGTTGGTCCTTAATAAAACTGCAGTATACAGTGGTATGTATCGAATTATGTTCAGAAATACTGCAGTACACTGCAGAACAAAATTCTTCATGGTACCCAGCTCTAACCATATATATGAACATAAATCGCCATCAATAAATGAAATAAGGAAGAAATGAAACATCTTTAATCCTTTCATAATTACTTCTGCTCACACAAAGTAAAATCTACCTTGACAAACTTCAAACAATGGAACCAGACAACCATGCCAAAAGAATCAGAGAGTGAAATTTGGAATTGCAATGCCTTTCCCTGCTTAAGCCAGTTCAAGGCATTATTAAATTAAATATACTAAACTGGAGCCAAAATCTAAAAACAAAATGGAAAAAATTTAATTTTTAACTCATAATTTTGCATATATGGAAAATTTCAGTGAGTGAAGGGAGGGATAGGAGACCCCACCAAACCCAGAAGAAAAATCAAACCATGCTGGAGGTTCACATGCATGCTGATTCTAAGCAATAATTTATACATTCTAGCCCTAAAACTTAAGTTGGAGAAACAAATACAACAGATCTTTGGGTACAATGGATATTCTAATAATAAAAAATATTCCTAATAAAAGCCTGTATCCATGGATGAAAAATGGAGATATAAACAAATTGTCCAAAATGGTGGGACACGGATGCAGACACCAAAATAGATGACAGAGTGAACAAAGAACTTCATAATCCTTGAAAAAACTGAAGCTACAAAATGTGATAAATACTAACAGCTTGATGTGCATAATCTATGACTGTATGATGATGCAAATAAGAATTCACATACACCATGCCCTTTTTGAGTGTCTAGTAGCCCTGCCACTTTCGGATTCAAGCTGTGACACTTGAACAGTATTACTATGCTTTGTAAATGCGGTGTTAAGAAAAAACAACAACCTGATGCCTGGGACCCTTCTAATTTCAGATCAGGCCCCTCCTGTATTGCAAGTGAGGTGCCCATCAGGCATGTTGAATAAAACTAATTTACTGAGAAAAAAAACTTTGATCAGACTGATAAATAGAGGATATTTTTTTTTAAGATGAGGTGCCCATCTGGCATGTTGAAAAAGACTAATTTACCTGAAAAAAAAAAACTTTGATCAGACTGAGTCGCTGAAAAATATACTTTTTTTTTCAGGATGGTAAAAGACTAGTAAATCATTAATATTTATCCCCATGTATGCCCCTTACCCTTATGAAGATCATCTACTTATCATAGTTCTATTGAAAGCTGTAAACTTTGTGTACCTAGCAAAGCCTGTGACCTATTAATGTGAAACAGATTGCCTGCATTACCTATAATTAGTGCTCACTTGGCTTTAATATGCATGTAATTCTACCAGAGTTAGAACAAAATACCATTGTGGATACATATGTGCATAACAGAAACCAGCCAGAACCAATCCAGTGGGTATAAGAACTGTTTTCTGCAGTCATTGTGATCAGTACAATGATGTGTGACCAAGTAATGGGATTAAAGCTTGCATGAATACACAACAAACTGTTAACTGATTACTTTTGTAAGTCCAAATGCAGGATGTTTATTAAGGTATTATATAAATAAAAGGATCAAAAGTGGTCCTAGGTGGCTTTTGAGTCTATAATTTAAAAAAGGGCTATTCCTGGCAAACGTGAGATACAAATGAAAGACCATCTAAAAAATTATTTCAGCAGAAACACTAAAGTATTTTGATTTTTTTATGGTCTTGTTTAATTGCTTTTGTGGTTGTTCAACTTCAAGTAGTTTCAAGTTAAAGTTAAATGAATAATAATTGAGCTTTCCCTTGCTCACACTTACACCTGTGTAATGCAACACTAGTTAAAGATTATAAGTGGTACCTAAGAGCAACATCAAAAGTAGTGAAACTATGCTCAGATGCTCATGAACATTAGCATTGCTGATCTGATGGTTAAGGATAACACTGACTGAGCAATTAGACTATGGCTCACCTCAGGACCTGAAGGAAAACATTGCTTTACATGAAATATTTTTAGATCTGAATAAACACATAAGCCGATCTTGATTTTGTTTTTATCTTTTCATATTTGAAGTATAGCATTTACAATGTTGTGTGACAATAGTAAAAAAAACACCAAAAAACCAACAAAAAACCACAGATAGGGCAATTTTGGGCATATGGAAATTGTAGTCAGGGCTTGTGGAATTTGAGTTAGGCCTTTTGATTTTATTACAGTCACTAGCCCGGGGATTGTCTAATAAAAATCTTTGAGCAGTGAAATGATTTTCCACTGTTTACAAAATTGTTCAAGCTCACCTTATGACTGGTCCCATCATAAAAATACTGACTAGAAACCTGGCGATCCAAAGCCATTTTGGAGTTTCAATCACATAAATCTGATTTCTACATGTTCTTTCTTTACACCTTTGCAATGCTCGCTGCTGATTCTGGTAGTCAAGCCAATACCATCTTACGTTCAAACCACATGTTACTAAACTTGGCCCAACAATAAAGACTGTGGTTAGTGCAAAAGCAATTCTGATATTTGCTCTGTAATACTGCACAGCAAGAAGACTGTCAGTGGTGACATCAAAGAAAAAGAACAAAATTGCGGAACATGAAACAAGAACATCTCTCCAATGAAATGGAACAATACTTATTTTGGCTTCTGCCAAGACGGAGCTGCAGTATCTGTCTGACTCCTCAGACAGCTTTCTTCTAGGGCCAGCATGATCGACTGTATCATTCCTAGTAGAGACGGAATCTGATCTAGTAATGTCATCAAATTCGATAGAGTGGGGATGAATAAGATAAGGCTGTTCTTCTCGCAATGAGCGTCTAGTATGTGGAAGTTTCTTGCGAGACGCCATCTTTGGTAAATTCAAGTCTCAAAAACGCATAAAAAAGTACGGTCTTACTAAACAACCCAGGACACTCCAAGACTCTCCAAGAACGCCCCAGTATTACATATATTCGCACCAAAGCTCTCAAAAACGTACTAAGAAGCGAAAAAAAGCAAACACAATTATGGAAATTGATACTATTAATGATGAATTGGTTGATGGCTCCATTTCCGATAACCTACGGAAAATAACTCATACGCATCAAATCTCTTTAATTTTATATATTTTTTAAAACAATTTCCTCAATAAATGACAATGCACCATTCTTCCCTCATTTATTTTGTTATGAACTGTTTATATACAAAGTTTCATTTCAAATCGTGCATCGAAATTTTTGACAGAAAATTTTCGAATACATCACCAATGATTGTTACAAACTTCACGGGAGTGATTTCCCTTGAAGCAGCAGAGAGGGTGAACCCTACAACTTTTGTAGAGACCTTATTTTTGAAAATTAAGGGTTCCTACGAAGGCTGAAAAAAAGAAGTTTTTGCCTTAATAATGAAAACTTCTTTAATTGACCAGATTTTTTCACAATCTGGTCACATACGTATGTCATTCACCCCCTCTGCTGCTATAAATTAAACAGCCATTATAGATATTATCAATAATGAGTATTGGAGAACCACACTCAGCTAAATTAACTCGAGAGCGACTAGAGGCAATTAAAAAATATCTACCCGTTCGTAATTCTGTTAAGCAACAACTACAATAGCGTCAGAAATCTCAAGTTGAATTTGAAGAGGATACAAAAAGATTATTTAAACCTATCACTGAGACCACTAAAGGTATTCAACCTGTGTTGGAGAAAACCGCTGAAGTAACTGGAAAAATAGCTGAAGGAACTGAAAAAATAGCAAGAAGAACAAAAAAGACAAAAAAAATTTTACGTGAACTTCCAGCCGAAATAGCTGCTGCGATGCCAGTTCCGGAAATTCTTGAAGGTATTGAACAAGTTCGTGGTGAAATAGGTGACATAAAGGGTCGTATACAAGAACCAGAAGAACAAGAAGAACAAGAAGAAAGAGTTAATTTAATTGACAAATTTACCGAAGGTGCTATTGATACTATTAAAAACGCTAAAAGTCCAATGTATTTAGCTATGGTTGCTGAGAATAATTATATTGATCGAAAACAGTTTTTAAAACCTGAATATGCTGATAAATATATAGATCGTGATACTTGGTAGAAATGGATATTTCGCATACGCTATGACGTTAATCAGGCTAGAAAAAGTGATCCAAGATATACTGATTATCTTTATGCAATAGATGAATATATTAACTTCATGCGATTACCACCAGAACAACAACAACAAGTAATTAAACAACAACAATATAAACAAGAACAACAAATACAACAACAACAACAACAACAACAACAACAACAACAAAAACAACAAAAACGACAAGAAAAGAAACAAAAACCTCCAAAACAAAAAACACCAAAACCATTTGAGCAATCACTTCGTGATTATCCAGAACCACAAAAAACACCACCGAAACCACAAATCAGATTACCATCATCACAACAACCAATTGAAGAAGAGGAAGAAGAAGAAGATCAAGACGCTCCTGGCGCAACTGGAAGTGGTTTAGGAAGTGGTCTTATTACTTGTCCCAATAACGTTCTTGCTGATGTCGATCGATTAGAAATCCTCATCGGAGGAAAAAGAGCTGGTAATAATTCCCCAGAAATCATTAATGAAGTAGCTGATATTTGTAAACGATTATTTAGTGGCGGCATCATGGATATTAATGTATATCGATCTCTCATTAATGAAATCGCCGATGATTATTATAGTGACTAAGTATGTAATTAGTGATAAAATCACTTAATAATAATATGATCATACACAATACTCGTGGACCTACCATGGTCAGGGTAATAAACTCTCGATTACCTGTATACAAAACGACCTACGGAGATGGATTAGGTGATGTTATTCAGGGTCTGTTTAGAAGGATAGCCCAAAAAGCAATACCGATTGCACAGCAGCTAGGAATGAAAGCTATTGATGTTGTTCGTGAAAAAGGTATAGGCGCTGTTGGTAATCTCGCTAGCAAAGCATTCTCAGCAATTAAAGATAGACTATCACGATTAATACACAGACCGACCCGACCTGTGAAATTACCTAGCACTGAAGTGATGCCAGCAAATGTCAGTAAAATAATAAATCAGGCAGCTAATCAAAAACTAGCGGAGTTAGCTGATATCCCGATGTCGGAAAAGGAAAAAAAATATAACCGCTAGTCTGATAGCAGGAAGTGGTCTTCGAGTTAGACGAAGATGATAATAATAAAGATGTTTAAGCGCATATCTGACCCCGCGTTTGACATGGACGCACCAGTTCTCAAAGATGAGTCTGTGCGCGATTATCAGTATTATTCTTATGACGCACGAATTCCAGATCAGCGTGGACGAATCGAATTACAGGTTCAAGATACAAGTAGATATTTCTTACCCGCTGAAGCATTTATTGAAGTCGAAGGTAGACTTTTAAAAACAGATAACACAGATTATGGAATTGGTGATCGATTTGGTTTTGTGAATAACGGTATTATGGCTTTGTTTGATAACGCTACGTACATGATTGATGGAAAAAATATTGAATCAATCCAGAAAGACGTTGACGTTGCAACAACAATACTTGGTCTGGCTAGATACAGCGATGATTATTCAAGATCGGCTGGCCCATCAATGATGTTTGCAAAGGACACAACTAATCAACCCGAACAGAGGAATGTAACACTAAATGCAGCTGGGGACGCAGTTGTATCAATGAATGAAAACTTCAACTTGGGATTCGCATCTCGTAGAGCAATGCTTGGTGATGATGAAGATTTTCTTGTGCAATTCCACTGTCACACATATTTGGATTCTGCAGAAATGTTAGAAAAGTTATTTTTGGAGCCAAACACACAGTTGTACTTGTGCGAAAAGGCGATGATAATGATGCAATGTGGCACGCTGTGGGAGAGGGCGCTGATGCTAATGCTATAGCTGCTGCAACTGCGGCACTTCATGGCAAAGTAGTACTAACAAAACTTTCCCTGTGGATGCCAGTGATGACTCCGTCAATATCTGAAGAAGACCGGTTGTTATCTTTTATGAGTCAAGGTGGTAAATCAACGTTATCATGGTTAACAATGACCACAGATGTTGTTCATAGTGCAATTGATGGTTTATTTACATGGCAGATAGCTTCTCAGCAAGGTGTTTCTGCACCGCGACACATATTTATTGCGCTTCAAAATACTGAACGAGTAAATTCGCAAATACATAGTCATATGATATTTGATCAACTCGGTGTTTCTGAGGTTTCATTAAGGATTAATGGACATCAAGAACCATCCGAGGATATATTACTGAATTTTGCAAATAATCATGTAGCACGTGCATATCATCGATTAATGACATTCATGGGTCGTGATCAAAATGTTGATACTGGTTTACAAATATCGCAGCGTGATTTTACAACGCTGTATCCGATCTATTACTTTTCTCTAGAACATTTAGATTTAACCAGACAATCAGTAGTTGATATATATTTTCGAGCTCGTGTGACTCGAGGAGCTATTGCAAATTACAGAGCAATTGCTGTTATACTCAGCGATAAATCGATGTTACTCGAAGGTGTTGGTGGACGAATGAGAGTTATTGATGCCCCAGTAGAAAACATGTAATTAGATCATCCATAATAATTATAATGTCATATCATCACGTTAGTGTGAGTCTGACTCCTGGTCAGATTAAAAGGCTGCAATCAGCATCAAAAAAATAATTGTGGAATAAAAATATCGCTAAAGCGAGAACAGATGACCGGTGCAAATAAACTGTCGTTGACCGAGCGTCAGTTTAAAAACTTCAACGACGCTAAAAAATCAAATAAAGGCGTCAAACTTAATCTTTCTGCGGGCGCCATCAAAGATATTGCTAAAACGGGTGGTATATTTCCGCTTCTCGCAGCAATACCAGCATTAATAGCAGCTGCAGCCCCAGCTGTTGCAAAAGCAGCTGCATTAGGTGCCGTTGGAACAGCTGCTGGAATGGCATTAAAGAAAGCAACCGGACAAGGAATCAAAAAAAAAGGAAAGGGTCTAAGATTACCAGGGACTCCACACTGGTACGGAAAGGGTTTAAGATTACCAGGAACCCCGCCTTCCTGGTACGGAAAGGGTCTAAGATTACCAGGGACAGTTTACTAATAACACCCATGTCCAATTTTGATTTACTTAATGCTGCTAAGCAATTAAAAATAAAAAAATTTCAGAGGTGTTTTTATGCGCGATCAATTACCTACCGTTGCAATGCAACATGAAACCGGTATCATTAATCTCGATAAAAATTCTGGCCCAGGCACGCACTGGGTAGGATATGCAATTGATCCACGTGGAATTATTTATTTTGATTCGTATGGATTAGCACCACCGAAAGAATTTCTTCATTACATTAGCAATAATACTGCTCCAATCTGGTATTCAACGCTAGTAGTATAGTGGGTTACCGTGGCGTCAATGGGAATTAGCATTACAGACCCCCCCTGGGCCAGTATAGCGTCAAAAAAGTAGGTCAACACCCTGGGCCAGTATAGCGTCAAGAAAGTAGGTCAACACCCTGGGCCAGTATAGCGTCAAGAAAGTAGGTCAACACCCTGGGCCTGTATAGCGTCAATGGAAATTTGTGTAGAGCGGTGACTAGGAGACTGGGGGGTTTGTAGAGCGATAAGCGACAGGTGGCATGTTTCTTTTTTTTAGTAGAGGAAGGGTTTTATATATATATATATATATTCGTTTAGGGGGAGACCAAATGAAAATTAAGATCTTTTCGAGGTATTGGAAGTGGCCCTGAAAAGGGCCTTTGTGTTCTTCTTCTATTGTCTCCACTTCTTCCACCATGTTCTCACTTTGGCAAAAATTCCTTTCTTCTTTTTCTTTTCTTCTTCGGGCATCCAGTCAGGATGTCCGAGAGCTCTGAATTTGTCTTGCACTTTCATCCAATTGTTGTTCAATTTCTCAAACTCTTCTTTCTTTTTTTGGTTTTCTTTGTCCTTTCTTTCTTTCTTCCACGTTTCCTTGATCTTCTTTACTTCTTCTTCCAGTACTTTTCTCATTAGTTCTTCGCCTTTCTTGATATTATCTAAGCCTTTTTTGACAAAAGGCCACTCCATTAAATGGAAGATATCTTCCAAAAAACATTTCACTTGGATCACAGTATCCAGAACCTGCTTTAAGGTTCCCACTCTGAAGTATTTAGGATTGATGATTCCTCTCAACTTATCCGCTTCTTCTATTGTTATCGTTTGCAAATGATAACTTGCTGCTTTCAAACTGTTCACCAAGTCTAGGCTACCTGGGAACTTCCATTCTTTGTCAAGTCTGTCCAGCACGTAGGCTCCATCCATGATCCACCACCAACTATCTGTTAACTTGTTAAATAATTCTATGCTGTCAGTCATTTTTTATTCTGTGTAGAATGGCGCGAATGACGAACGCTATGCTTTTATATACTTCAAGCACGGACGTGAAGGAAAACATACCTTGCACTCACTTCACATATGATATACTATCCTCACCAACGAACGAGCAAGCATAAAACACACAAACATACCATCCACACAATCGGGATGAGAAAAAAACATATTATATACTATCCTCACCAACGAACGAGCAAACATAAAACACACAAACATACCATCCACACAATCGGGATGAGAAAAAAACATATTATATACTATCCTCACCAACGAACGAGCAAGCATAAAACACACACTATACTATCCTCACCAACGAACGAGCAAGCATAAAACACACGCTATACTATCCTCACCAACGAACGAGCAAGCATAAAACACACACTATACTATCCTCACCAACGAACGAGCAAGCATAAAACACACAAACATACCATCCACACAATCGGGGTGAGAAAAAAACACACACTATACTATCCTCACCAACGAACGAGCAAGCATAAAACACACACTATACTATCCTCACCAACGAACGAGCAAGCATAAAACACACAAACATACCATTCACACAATCGGGATGAGAAAAAAACATATTATATACTATCCTTACCAACGAACGAGCAAGCATAAAACACACACTATACTATCCTCACCAACGAACGAGCAAGCATAAAACACACACTATACTATCCTCACCAACGAACGAGCAAGCATAAAACACACACTATACTATCACACCAACGAAGGAAGAGAAGAAAAACACACCCCCATATACTATTCACACCAACGAACGCGCATGCAAACACACACACACACAAACACACACATATATCAGTAAAGAGTGAGTGTTTATAGTCACACTACACTACATTCACACGAATTGGCAAATTGAATAAGTTCTCTTTTCTAGAGATCTGGTTAGCCCTGAGAAGGGCTGTTTTTTTAAACTTCAGATGCACCTGGCTAATGGTGACATCTCCCAGGGCGGGCACCACACACGCATCGCCGGCTCCAATCCTGCTCCCAACTGATGCGTGTGGTTGGGAGCGCAGAGGGAGGTTGATTTGCTTCACTATCCCACTCCTCAGTTTGAGGGATAGTGAATACTTGTTCCCTTCTTCTTCTATTTATCACCCTGGGATGCTGACGTCGAGGCTCCCACTCTTGCCTCTGCCTTTCCAATTCCTCCTCCCAATTTTCAATTTGAGGGACAGCAGCTCTCTGTCGTTGTGGTACTGGTAGTGGCTGCGGTGTTGGTAGTGGTTGTGTAGGCGTCCTCACCTCAGGTTTGACCTCACACTGAGGTCTCAGCATGAGGTGAGGTAGTATCCCTCGCTTCATTTCCTTCTCCTCTTCTTTCTTTCTCTTCTTCTCTTCTTCTATCCTTGCTTCCTCCGCTACAGCCTCCATAGCCAGTTCGTCTAGCAGACGTCTGGCATACTCCAGGTGCATCTGAAGTTCCAGTAATTTTGCAATTCTGTTACTCATTTTCAATGTTGACGAGTCAACGATAGATAGCCAGACTGACGATCGCACCAATTTATATACTTGAAGCACGGACGTGAAAGTAAACATTCCCTAGCACTCAAATTTACCATCACACGCGGACTTAAAAGAAGCACTCACGTTTACTTTTTACTTACAAACACAGACAGACACAATTGGACAAGACAGAGAAACGAAGTGCTTATAGGCAGACTTCTATTTTTTTGTAAACATACAAACACACGAATATTTTGTTTTACTGACAAAAGAAACGAAGTGCTTATAGACACACTTCTATTTTCTAATGACAAATTTTGGCAAATTGAATGAGTATGTCTTTTCGAGAGTATTGGTAGCCCTGAAAAGGGCTGTTTTTTTTGTGTTCACGGAAGTAATGGCAATCTTTTTTACTGTCTAAGATTGCGTCCCCGTCTGGCAGTAGGCTTTCCTATTGGATACGGTCTGCTTCTGCGAAAAGAGAAAGAGAATTCTTTGGTGTCTACTCGACAGTCCCCAAAACCTCTGTCTGGTTCTTGCTGCTGCTGCTGCTGCTGCTGCTGCTGCTGCTGCTGTTGTTGTTCTTCTCTCTGCTTCTTCTGAAGTCTGTATTTCTCAGTCCATTCTTCTTGTTCTTTTTTAATTTCCTCTCTAAACATCTCTTCTATCATACCTTGGACTGTGGAGAGCATTCTAACATTCTCTATTTCTTCAGGCTTCGGTATCAGGTTTAGCCTGACACGATGCAAATTGACATAAGCTTCGTTCAGCTGGGCTAGTCTGGAAGGCATCTTCATAGGTTGACGAGTCAACAGTGAATGGTCAGACTGGAGACCCACCCGCTTTATATGGTTCAAACGCGGACGCGATAGAAAACATCCCTACTCGGTTTTAGTGTCGGAACGCTATGATAGCGAATGTCATGATGAGGGATAGAAAGAAGTCAAAGAGCATATATTCACGGTGTTTTTTGAAAACAAACGACAGACACATTTTTTTCAAAACACAACATTTTTTATTCAAGTAACAAGTAACAAGTCATAACTCACAAGTAACAAGTAACATCAAACCAATTATTTTTGACAAGGTTGACAACGTTGTGAAATCATGTGAGATTTCCATTGATGGAAGTCATGAGGCCATTGATGTACACTACGTTTCCTAGCTAAAGACAAAAGATAACTATAATGGTCACAAAACCATCGATCTATTTTCTCATCGTTTCTAGAAGAGTGACGATCAAAATAAGTCACTAAATGTTCTAAAGGATATCCAAGACTGCGTTGATGAAGAAAATATACACAATATTGTCCACACACCATGGAATCTGTGCCTTGTAATTTCACATTATTGTATCGTGTCGTCTGGGCATTTCTTCTCATAAAGTCAATGATATCGTCTTCCAAAGGGGGTAATCCATACGAATCAAAATATTCCACACAATTCTCTTGAGGGAAGTAGACGGCAACCCAGTGAGTGCCTGGAAGATGACTTTCGTCCGTGTTGATGACATAAGCTTGATGGTCTTGAGGTTTGCGATGAGGTAGTTCATCTTTAGCGCACACGACAGGATTCCAAGAAGCAGTATACGAACTATTGTTCAAAAGGTAATAAAGTTCCCAGGTATCCATGTTCTGTTGTGTTGTTTTTGTTTTTTTTCACGGGTAATGATAAGTCATCAATTCAATTCTGACTTTTTGTTTGAAACGATCTCTCAAGTAGCCGTTTCTTCGCCTTGTCTCCGCACTCTGGGCTAAGAGAGCTTCGATGCGATAGATCTCTAGAGTAGTCAATGGAGGGCAGGAAAGATCACGCAAGCCTTTATACCACTCATGCAACACTTCTTCTTCTGAGATGAGACTCCAAGCTTCGTCCAGATACTCGTCCAATTTTTCTTCTTGCTTCATCATCATACATTTATCGTGTTGAATTTGACTGGGATGATCGTTTTGACATCCGTAACAATATTTCTTGGACAATTCCGTAATGGTATCCGCTAGGTGTTTAGCAAAACAGGACACTAAATGTTGTTCTTGTTCTGACCATCTGGACTTGACGACTACCTCGTCCTCTTTGCCTTGGTCTTGGGGTTCTGTTTTCACGCTATCCTCCCAGTCCATGTCCAAATATTCTCCACTGTTTAAAGAG
>JAECUM010047303.1:0-24527 GCA_016617855.1 Megalonaias nervosa
TTTAATGGAATTTGAAGTTGTTACTGAATGGGATGGCCATGTCATAGCACTTATATATCAACACGTAATAGTGTCAAAGCACTTTAATCTCAACACGTGGTATATTCATGCAGAAAATTAGTTCTCAAACTTGGAAAACTGAGTTTTGTTATTTATACCTCTACACTTTCACACAAAGCCCTAACGAACTTTATTCTTTTTTGGACTATCCCATACATATATACGGTAATCAGCGGCAACTGGCCATGAGACAGCTACGAGACTGCAACTACTTAACAGCCACCATATTATTTACATCAATGTCCACTGTTGACAACAGACCTTACTGGGAAAATAAGTCTACTGTAATATTTGTTTCACTGATGTTCTGTTACAATGATGCAGAGCCATGATCTATTGGACTATTACATGTGCTATCTAACAGCTATTATTAGCACACGATTAATGACTGGCCTACATTGGACATCCGTAGACGTCACTGTCATGTGCCATAAAAATATGGTATCCGCACACAGAGCTAGGTGACAATTGACTATAAATATATGGTTCCCGCATACACAGCCAGGTGATGTCATCCATAAATATATGGCTTCTGCACTACCAGGGTTAAGAATCAAAACCAAATGTTCAGAAAATCAGTGATCAATGCAGTTACTTTGTGTATTTATCAGTGGTGGATATTATACTTTATATTATAACCAATTCAGTAAAATTAGTCGTTATACTGATCAATGACCACAAAATTTTGATATTTTCTTTTTACGATTTTTAAGTGAGAGAGAGAACATTAGCTGTAAAGCATACCACATGAAGTGCACTTGTGTTTCTGATTTTGATATATTCATTTTGAAGATGATGTGTGGATGGGCACCAGTTTCTTATTTTATATGATATAGACCTCTAGAATGGAGGGAAGGAAAATAAAAATAAAACAGTAGAGTGTGTGTGTTTGTGTGTGTGTGTGATTTGGATTTTTAACGTAGGTTTAACAATGTTTCATTCATTTCACTACAATGTCTGCAATGTGGCAGTTTATAGTAATGTCTAGCACTGGGGCATCATGCCGCAGACATGTAGCATCATTCCACACTCAGTCCCTCTCTCTCTCTCTTTTCCACACTCACTCCCCCCTCTTCCACACTATCTCTTCCACACTCGTTCTCTCTCTTTCACACTTCCTCTCTCTTCCACACTCACTGCCTCTCTTTTCCACACACTCTCTCTCTCTCTTTTCCACTCTCTCTCTCTCTCTCTCTCTCTTCCACACTCAGTCCCTCTCATCCACACTCAGTCCTTCTCTCTCTTTTCCACACTCAGTCCCTCTCTCTCTCTTCCACACTCACTCTCTCTCTTCCACACTCTCACTCTCTCTCTCCCTCCCACACTCACTCTCTCCCCCGCACTCTCTCTCTCTCTCTCTCTCTCTCTCTCTCTCTCTCTCTCTCTCTCTCTCTCTCTCTCTCTCCCTCTTCCACACTTGAGTTTGTTACTGTTAGTGCTCGTACTAAACTACTGGAATGATTACCATGAAACTTTACACACGTGTTCATTCCAAATGTCTATTTGGTCCTAAATGAAGTCCTTTGGACATCCATCTTGAAAATCTTATCACTCCTGCTGCTGAATGGATGGTCATATCGACGTGCTTTTTTCTCTCACTAAATCATGTCTAGTTAGCACAGAATGAAAATGGTACAAATTTGAATCCAATATGGCCACCACAATGGCCTTCCTAAAATTCTTGTTATTGCTACTCCTCCTGAGCAGACAATCATGTTGGCATAGGGTTTTTGACTGCAAATCTCCTTATGATGGTTAGTTGATTGTAAATGAAAATGGTACCCTCGGACATTCAGTATGGCCACCATGGTTGCCATCTTGAAAATTGACATCGGGTTTTGATTAAAAGACTTCTTATGCTCTCTAGTAGGTCCTAAATGAAAATAGTTCCAATTCAGATATCCTAAATGGCCACCACTATATATATCTTGAAAATAAATGGTTTTATTGCTGATCATGTACATATGGTCATATCGTGGAGATTTCACTACTTCTTATGAGGTCCAGCTGTTCTTAAGTTAAAATGGTGTCCATCTGATATACAACATGTGGTGGCCAATTTGAAAATCTTGTAGCTGCACTTCGTGAATGGACTGTTATATCTACCCAGATTTTTCATTTAAAGACTTTGATATCTTGATAATTGGTGCTAAATGAAAATGATGCTGAAAGAAGCTACAACATGGTTGCCATGGTGGCCATCTTGAAATTGTGTGATCACTTCTAAATGGATGTTCATTTCGACACATGGGTTTTCATTAAAAGACTTCTTATTGTGTCTAGTTGGTCCTAATTTAAAATGGTGCTGATCTGCATCTTTTGTCCCCTGTATGCATTCAGTCATGATATTCAAGGTAAAAATGTCTTGGACTTTTTAAAAGAGTGCAATTTTGCATTTTAAGGATTTCACCTTTATATGCCCACCATAAGGTGGGAGTATATGTTATCATGTTTAATTGTTAAATATGGGGAAAGTATGCATACCATGTATTAATGAGGAATGAAAAATAATTAGTGTGAGACGTCATAGATGCATGAATATTGTACATGATAACCTCATTCCAAATCTACATAAATTGAATTTATATAAAATCATAGAGATCTTTTCATTGAAACTTTAATTGTGCACCTGTTCATCTTTGAAATCTTTGCAACCTTTAGTGTATATTGTTTATTTTACAGGGCCTCAGAAGGCAAGAGTGTAGAAATAGAATACAGAGGGGATGTCGAGAAAACAATTCAAGATGTCCTTGGTGGAATTAGATCAACTTGTACATATGTTGGTGCTGCCAAGCTGAAGGAACTGAGTCGACGAACAACTTTTATCCGTGTAACGCAGCAGTTGAATGAAGTCTTCACTGCATTCACCAAGGAACACTAAGGACTTTACACTTTTCACTTTATGCTTTATTTTCTTGTACATTTAACCCTTTATTGGAAAGTAAATGTCCCAAAGGAAATAAATGTTTGGGGACTTGATTAGAATCGTCTGTACCTTCACGAAAGTATGTGAATGGCTTAACATTGGGTAAATTTGAGCTTATTGATTTTGGGGTCAGATGTCAAGATCACTGACTGAAGAAAAGGATTAGTTCTCAACCATGCACCTTCACCAAAATTTAGGTGTGGAAGAGGTCTGTTGATTTGGAGGGGTGGGGTCAAAGATTAAGATCATTTCGACTCAAAGAAAGAGTTTTTTAGATTGACCCTTGTTTTAGAGTAACTTCATTTACCAAACTTGTGAATGGCTTGAACTTGGAGTAATAAAGAAAACAATATTTCTATTCAAGGGTCAGAGGTCATGTTTATGATTAGTCTAAGAAGAAATGGTATCTGCACAGTAATTTAACTCAAGAACATGCAGATTGATCCAAGGTGACAGTCATTGAGATCCACCAGTAAGTAATCAACCATACCTACCTACCTACACAGAAGACTATTAAATTTGGGGGTGGGCATATAATGTGCCATTCATGTTACTCTTATTTCCAATTACCAGGGCATTAAGAAGTAAATTATAATTGTGTTCTTTTGACACACCCGATATAAGGCAGAACATATTATGTTGTGATGTCATTCCATCTTTTACCAAGTCGGTTTCCATACAGAAGTTTATAGTTACCAAACTTGCACTTGGGGTAAAATTGAAACCTTATTGATTTGGGGTCCATAGGTCTTGTCACTGACTAGAAAAATAAGGAAAACTGATTCTGTACAATGACTCTTCAGTTCTCTACTGTTTATATTTACCAGCTTTGTAGATGGGAATGCACTTAAGTTCACAGACACTGTGACTGAAAAAATGGAAAAAACTGGATGGCATGCACTTGGGGACTGATATTAATTTTGGGCTCAAAATGTCAAGGTTACTGACTGAAAGAAGAAAAACTGTTTAGTTCTACATCACAGACCTGATCCAGATTTTGTGGATGGCTTGTATTTATGGTAAGGGAGAAGTCAGGGACCACTTTCTGGGCAATTTGGACTGAAAAGAAAAATGGTTTCAGTACCAGAATGTCATTTATTTACATAGAGGATAATTAAACATGGGGGCTGGTGTATAATGTGCAGTTCATAGTATTCTAGTTTGCATTGTTTGAAGTGTCTGCAATCATTTAAGAGTTTAATGGGGTTTTTTCTGCATTTATCATGCTATAAACTGTCAGTTGCCAAATTGCACAGTGCATATGAAGTTTATCTGATATGGCAAATTTAGTCAAACTTTTGAGAATTCTGCCATTTTGGACACAAGCTGCATGCAGAATACAGGCAACATAACAGACCTTGACCTAGTGTACATGCAACATTTTTTCCTCCAAATTTACATTAAAAAAAGTCACCAAAAAAAAGGAATTTTTTTCAGAAAAAATTACAAAGATTTGCTATTTCATTATATCAAATCAATTCATTCAATTTTTAGGGAAAAAAAATCCCTACCACCATTTTAATTTAGTTCTGAAGGCATGCAGTGTCCGTGCCTTCTGTTTGTGTTTTCATTACTTTGCATGGGACTCTATTTATAGGAGTAAGTAGTTCTCTATAAATTTGATACAGAATTAAATGCAGCTTAGCCTGATCATATTGTTATGTTGTGACCAGTTGAAATCTTTGCTACAATTACCTACTAATGCAATTGCAGATATCTCTTAATTGTGTATCATACAAAGTATTTCTTAACTCTTTTCTTCCTATTTTTATGTCCAACTGATGTAGCTTTAAAGACAGAAAATTTCAGTGGAAAAGAAATTTGGTACCAACAGTAAATTTGCGATACCAGTAAGAATCATTTATACATTTTAAAACTTTTGGTTTTTAATATGCAGACACTAACAAATTTGGGATCTGAGTGAATTTGTGTGTCTGTAAATAAAATCAAATCAAGAAGCCCAAGTGCTCAGCAAGAATTATGTACTTGGATGTTCTGGTTGTTGTCTGTAATTACAGTTTTAAATTAGTTGATTTCATTACATGGTACATAATCCTGCATGTAAAGATCTTTCTTTATTTCTGCATTATTTAGGAGTCAGTATTAAGTGTTTGTATGATCTGAATTGTTATGCTTCTATTTATTTTCTGTCCACCAGAATGTTTTTGATTGAAAGTCCTGTATCTTGCTGTATTCAGCTTAAACCCTGGAATAATATTACAAAGTAAGACACTTTGATCTCAGAGTTGCCTACCTTTACAATATTGGCGTAAATCTCATGATTTTCAGGGGTAACTTTTGCCATTACGATTTTCCTTCTTCCCTTGGTAATTTCAGTAAAAATCCTAAATTCTGTTATGGAATTAGTTTTCATTTGGATCCGCTATTACTATCGAAATATCACTTGGCCACTTCCATGGTGCCATGAAATAACCTCAGAAGACATTGTAGGAATACACATCAGTTTGATGTGTTTGGTGATTTGTCTCTGGCAGTGTGCACCACATATGTTACAACATCAAAGACCGAGATTGTGACCTTGTCCTTCTGCCACCATGTTGTACCACGATATGAACGAAAGTAGCTTAGAATATAGTATTATCACTGCCAACCTCTGAGGTTTCATTCTCGACTTGACAGTAAAGGTACATGTGTCTTGGCAGCAAAGGTAGAGGAAGCTCCGACTGCGATTATTAGTGTAACCAAATATGGTGACAAAGAAAAGAACATGCTCTTGAAACTGACTCTGATGATGAGCCACCAAGAAAGATTACATGAATACAATGGGCACAGAAGTTCAAACCAAAAAAGACAACTTTTCCCTGTTATCCATAGATCGGCAAAAGTAAAACCTTTGCCTTTTGTAATACATATAGTCAGCAATTCAGCATAGCACAGAAAGGGAAGGATGATTTTGTAAAAAAAAAAAATTTGTTTCCACAAAGAAACACAAGGATTTAACTGTCTTGCAAAGTTTGACAAAGAAGATTTTATCATTCTTTGAGCCCAAGCAGAATTCTCCGACTTGGATGTTACCAAATTGAACACAGAAACTCTTTAGTGAATTTTTTGTGAGCATGATCTACAAATAAGTGTGGCAGATCATGCAAGCAGTTTGTTTGTCAATATGTTCCCCGACTCTGAAATAGCTGCCAAATACAGCTGTGCAGGGAATATAACTTTAGCAGTTCTACATGAACTTTCTTCAATAAAGAAGGAAAACATTGTTGACAATATGAAATGTAAAACCTTTTCTGTTGCCACAGAGGGAAACAGTAACTTGGGAGTTACAGTAGTATCCAGATGGAAGAAGATATTTTGACAATAAGGAAGAGGAAGTTTTTTTTAGGATACTGTCGGTTCATATTTGTAAAGAGAAGGCCACTGGAGAAAATATGTTTAAATGATTCTGAAATGAAAATGTCTGTTCCATATAATGGTATAATCTCACTTGGATATGACAATGCTGTTGTTATATTGGAAAAAACAAATGAATATTTGGATATTTCTTACATAAACAGCCATAATTTTATTGTTCTGGTTGCCCATGTCATTTGATTGACCTCGCATCAGAAAAGGCTTCTGCCAAACTTGATGCCAAAGTGGAGGATCTTCTTAATGACATTTGTTCGTTACTTAGAAAAAAGTTCATTAGGAAAGATTCCCAAAAATTCTATCAAGAATTTCACAGCAAAGAAAATCAAAAAAGTTTTAAAACTTTCATTTACTCGTTGGTCATAACTAGGCAAGTGTTTGAATCATCTCTTGGACCATTGCTCCCCCTTAAAGGATGTTTTTGCAAATGAAGAGAAATTGTTTACAGTTAAACTCAAAGGTATTGTGTAGCCAGAATAAAGCAACATTGATGAAAGAGCGGACATCTTATCCACTAATAAATAAGGCTTGTCTATGTTTGTAATCACCTTACTGATTAAGGCAGTTACCTTACTATTTTTCATTGGAAGGGGCAGGCAACTCCGATTTGTAATCATTACAAAAGAGCTACATTATAACATTCACAGGTAGAGAACCTTATTTTGTTATACCATTTGTTATAAAGTTTTGTTATACCATTGTTGAAGACCACAAGTTGTTCAAAGTTTGTTATTCATTGTATGACTGATAATTTGTTGCATTGCGAATAATACCTGTAAATATATTTTATATAGCAGGCAGGAAATAGTTGAATCTATTTTTTACATCTTCAGAACTCCATGCTATAGGTTTAAATGATGAAAGCGCTAGTAATATTCTTGTTGGACTTGAAAATCATGTTTTCTAAACCTATAAAATAGCTAATTCTGTATTATTATTAAACTTATAAAAACAAAAATTGTATTTTTCCAGTTAAGTAGTTGGTTTGTATTACCGGTGTGACCAGTATGCATATACATGTATATATGGGTTTTTTTCAAGCCTAACTACCAGTCAGATTTGGGTTCAATGGCAACCAGCTGTAAAATCCACAAGTTTCTACTCAAGCATATATTTCACTTGATCCTACCATATTTGTTAAGATAATTATTGAAAAAGTTTGGCATGATTTAGGGTATAACCTAAAATGCAAGCTGAATTTAGAAAGTCCACATGGACCTCTTTTTGCATATCCTAATACCCGATATGATTATTTTATTCTGTGGCATTAATAGCTCAATAATTACTGTCTGGTGGCATTCTTCACAGAATCTTTCTCAGTACTAAAACCATTTCAGAATAAACAATCACAGTGATCCATTTTTTTCTACATGTTACATGCGTTGTATATAAGTCAAACATTGCTGCAGATCCTAAAATGGGTCATTTACTTAATCTGCATTTTATTTGCACTTTTTGTTTGAAGTGCAGCCCGAGTTCAAATTTTTTTTATATTCTGTTTGTATTTCCATTCATGTTTACATCTGAGCTGTCATCTTGTCATATTTGTGATCTCTGAAATGTTAAATTATAGTTTTGCATTTGTCAGACTCCACAGATTACGTTGTACAAGGGATAACATTACATCAGTGATGGTTATTTTCTCTGCCTTGACAGGAAGAATGTCGCAGCTTACTTTGAGTGTAAAATTTTTTCTCACTTCTGAAGAATCTGATACTGTATTGTCATGCAAAAGGGTTTTCGACTATAGAAATTTAGCAGCAGACAGAAGTTTTCAGATCCAGTCTTGAGATGCATTCATGTTTCATTCTGGTTTAATTTATCATTTATTGGATTGCATTTGTGTTCTTAACTTTAATCACATGACAGTAAGGCCATGTGAGCTTATGGCATAATCCAGCATCTGCAGTGCATCTATCAACAGTTGCTTTTTTTTAAACTTTTGACAACAAAGAGCTTTCCAATTTGTACAAATGATGCAATTTGCCATCAGATATGGTCACCATTACTAAAAATAGTCAAATGTCTTCAAACAACTCTAGTCAAAAACGGATGAACTGAATTTGATCAGATTTGAAAGAAAGCATCCTGAATGGAAGACATTGCAAGTTGTACAAACGTTGCCAATCTAATTTTAAATATGGCCACTTTTACATAAAATAGAAAAGGGCTATTACAAAACAAATGGAAAAATAACCCCAACCCTTTAAACAAGTTTCTCTCTGAAACTGCCATTAGTAGAATGTGACCATACTAACATATTGATATGAAGCCCTTTCATGATTTTGCAATATTGCCACTATTGTTAAAGACGGGGGAAAAAAATGTAAATTCTTTCTCAAAAACTGCTAAACAGGATTGGACAAAATTTGAAAGCATTCTGGCATAGAGGCTTATAGGTAGTACAACTGATGATGATCTGCCATCAAATGTGACTGCTACAGCCATGATAGTTCTAGTCTGCCTATTAAAGTAAGGGGAGTAACTTGTGATTGGGGAATCACAGGTTTGGGTTTATGCAGAGTTCTCACCCTTGCAAAAATTAAATAGATTCAGTAAATATAATTTTAGAATATATATTAATAAAGTTTTAAAAAATAAGTTGTTTAAATTATCAAATTTGTACACTGTATGGATTAAATGGAATAATCAAATTTGAAATAAAATAGAAATAATACAAGTAACACTCTTAAGTGTATGAAATAGATTATGCCCAAAGCTGCCAGAGACATTAAATTGTTATTGCAGCATTATAAATATCTGAAATAGTTTTATTTATGTTATTAGATGTATATGCATCATTTTATAGCATTTAATAGATTAGATAATATGCACAAATTTTTCATACTTTTAGCTTTGTTATTAAAAAATTTATAAACTAACCCAATATACCTTTTCTCCAGAAACACTTCAAAATTTAATTGCTATAAATAATCCAAATATCTGGACCCTCCATTTTTTGGGACCCTGACCTTGACATTTTACATCTATAAAAAGAACTTAAGCAAAAAAAATTGTCCAGATTTCATTTATAAGTACAGGACATCATGCTCATTAAAATTCTATTTCTTGCCAAAGTTTTGAGTACTTGCTGGACATATTGAAAGCATTATTCAGCTATGGCTGCCTTTGCATGCTGTTTGCAAATCATGGGTGGTTCAGATTTACAGCAAGTTTAATTGAACACAAATTTTAACTATAACATTGTGTTGTTGAGTAATACTGACAAGGTCTATTCTCAAAAGGATAAAATTAGGTCATACAATTGTGGTAAATGGGGGGGGGATTAGTTTTAAAAATTCTTATTCCAACAAAAAACAGCAAATTATACATTTTTTTTCTTGGGCTTAATCCACAGTATGGCAATTGAGAGCTGCAAACTTTCCTTTCAGTCAACAGATTCAGTTTATCTCTGAATTTACTTTAACAAGTTTACATATGTAGGTACCGCTTGGATGACCTGGTGGTTCAAGCATCCACCTTTGATGCAGGAGGTCGCAGGTTCGAACCCCGGTTGAGTCCTACCAAAGTCTTATTTAAAAATGGTACTAGCAGCTGCCATGCTTGGCTCTCAGCATTAAGAGATTAGTGTTAGGACTGGTCAGCCTGTTGTCAGGATAATGTGACTTGGTGAGACATCATGCTACTTGTCTGCAGCATGATGCCCCAGTGCTAGACGTCATTATAAACTGTCACACTGCAGACATCATAGCGATATGACTGAAAATTTTTTAAAGCTACGTTAAAAATGCAAAACACACACACATTGGTTGCCCAGTGTGTGTGATATCATACTTACATGGGCTTTTGTCTTCTAAATGCATAATTTCTTTTGTGCTTTTTCTGCATTTTGTTTGCATTCATTCTGCATTCCATTTTAGTTTCACTAGTATACGTGTCATTTCTATAGGGGTGTATTAAAAGTTTGCACATGCATTTATCAATGGTATCAAACAAAATTTGATTACCAATATCCGATTCGAATATTTGGCAAAAACTATTCGTTTCAGCATGAATTATATTGTTCATTCGGAGATGCATATACACTGACAGATCACTTTGCAAATTTTGTTACAATGACTACCCTTGCTTTATTGTATTTTAGCTTCAGGCAGTGTATGACAATCTTTTTACATGTGACTAATCATGTGGTCTTTGAAGCAGTCATGAAACTTGACAAATGTTATGACCACCTGAAAATGCACACAATTAATCACTTTGCCCCCAATTCCCAGTTTATTTTATAGCTCAAGGCAGACACAAACTCATTAACACAACTTGACCTGCAGTTTGTCTTGCATTTTTTATGAATCGCTGTGAAACTTTATTTTTAACCATGGTCATCATCTAATGCTGCAAACTTGACAAAACGTTTTGCTCCCATGATGTTTGTAGGAGTTATTGCCTTTCACAATCATTCTGGTGGGTGCAGTATATGACAGAATTTTGTGAATGCAATTACACTCGCATTTTTGGTGGATTGCTATGAAGTTAATCATTTTACTAGCATTATTTTTAGAAGCGTTTTGTGTGTTTTCAGCTTTACTGGTCATAGAACAGGAAGTATGTAGTACACATACGTGAAAGTGTAGCTAGTTCATGTTAAAACGGACAAGAGCTTCACTAATTGGGTAGTCCTCACTTCATTAGCACTATTCTGGCTCAACATCAAAACAAGGTTGCAAAAGAATGAATTTTATGGTGATTTTATGAATCACAGCAACAAATACAAGAGCTGTTTCAGTAAAACATACAAAGTATATGGGAACAAGATAGGGCACTTTGAATGTGGATCTCCAAAAGATGCAGTTGATAATTTTATTTCTAATTTTTTTATGAACTCTGGATGTAATCTGAGTACCCTGGCATATATTTTTAAACTGCCTTCCCTGGGTACCATGTATATTTAGGGGTGCTCCGATAAGACATACTGGGGGGAGAGGAGGCGCATTCAACATAGAGTAGTCGCCAATAAATGTGATTTAGAATTTTTTTCATTAATTCATACTAACTCTAGTAATAATAATACCTTGGGTTATTCTTTAAACAAAACACTGCCTTCCCTGGGTACCATTTATGCTTAAATGGAGCAGCACTTAAATGGAATATCCCTAAGAACAAAAAAATACACATTGCATCTGTACAGTTAGATTACATAAATGTTCAGATTAATTTTCAATGCATGTATTTGTATGGATTGTTAATGTGATATGCTCAAATTTAAGTTTTTTCTTTGCCCAGCTTTTAAGTGCATAGAAAGACCAAGTACAAAATAAGAATCATCATTTTCTTAAAGTATTTACTAGCACTGAATTTATATATTTTCAGTTCTTATGGTTTGTAAAAAGGAAATGGCATTTGTGTTGCCCCTGGATTTTGTGGATATATCTCTAATGAGAGGAGTGGTCTAACTATCTTTACAGATCATGGGCAACTGTTTGTGTATTCATGTAAGTTTGTAGCATTCAGCAAATATACAAACACTGGTGTCCCTAGAATAAAAGTGAATTCCCAGTATTTTAATTTTACATTTAGCCATTTTGAACATTTAATCGAATTCGTTTATATATTTTTTAAGGAACTGGTGATTTATCTTAATCCAGACTGATCCACTGCTGTGCTTTGACATAATGGTGCTAACATAAAATATATTTTATTATTTCTTAGAAACAGGAAGATCTCACCGATAGCTTGAATACATCACTACTAATTCTTATATTGCATTACCTATTTCTTTTCAAGTTCTTATTTCCCTATTGGTTTTGTGCATTCAACTTTGTCTCAAAATATATTCATCAATGACTTTTTGTGATGACAGATTGGCACTGTCAGCTTCAGCTGGATGACTTTGTTTTGTCTTTTTTACCAATAAATAAATAAATGTGTTCTCCAATATTTGTGTTACTTTAGTTATGTATCAAAATAAAACAGGTATAACAATCCATTTTAGTGACTGAATCCCAAGCATTCCTTCTTCCTATATCGTAGACAGCAGTTTGGAGTGGGTTTTATAGCCCCTACCCCTTGAAGGGGGTTGAGGAAGCTAACTTTGTTTGTATATGTATAATACTAGTATATTCTGGAGTAAGTTTTTGGTATATTTTATAAATACTGTTACATTTTACCTGGATTCATGAAACTTAATGAAGGGTTGCAACTTGACAAATATGGTACCCATCACAAATGTGAGTCAGTGGGACCCATATTTTCTACTTCATTGTGTTAGGTTAAATTCTGAGTTTTAAGTTTATGAAGCCATGTATTAAGTTTCAGATATACACCTTGTATGCTGCCTGATTTACCCATCTGGTATCACTTCCCAGTTTACTGAGATATACACCTGGTATCACTGCCGGATTTACTCAGAAACACATCTGGTATCACTATAGAATTTACCTAGAAACACACCTGGTATCACTATAGAATTTACCCAGAAACACACCTGGTATCACTGCCAGATTTACCCAAATACACATCTGATATCAATACCTGATTTAATCAGATACACATCTGCCTGATGTATTTCAATACACACTGCCGCATCTACTCACACACCAGGTATCCCTGCCCGATTTATTCATATAATACACGTCTGATATCACTGCCTGATTTAATCAGATAATATAAGTCTGGTAACACTGGTTTACTTGTGTAATGCATATCTGGTATCGTGGCCCAATTTATCGGGACACTTCTCTTATTACTGCCTGATTTATTTGGGTGGTACTTGTCTGGTATCACTGCCTGATTTACTCAGACACACATCTGGTGTCACTGCCTAATTTACTCAGAAACACTTAGAAAATACAAAGCATCACTGCCCAATTTACTTGGGTAATACATATCTGGTATTGCTGCCCAATTTTTGTACCACAGCCTAATTTACTCGGAAACACTTAGAAAATACATTTGGCATCACTGCTTGATTTGCTCAGATACACATCAGGTGTCATCTCTACCTGATTAACTCAGAAATACAAAGCATCACTGCCCAATTTACTTGGTAATACGTATCTGGCATCACTCCCCATTTTCGCAGCACGGCTGGTATCACTGCCGGAAATACACATATGGTATCATTATTTACAGCCAATGATAAAAGCTGGATATTTTTTTTTAATACAAAACACCCAAACTTAAGACAGAAAACATATTTCTAAGTACGAGTAAAATTACAACAAAATCTAGCAACTAGTTTAACAAAGAGCATTTGAATTAAAACTATGCACACTTGTAATGCAAATGTAGTTAAAATGGCTACATCTGTAGTGGCACATGTATTTACAGTTTATTTAATGGAACAAATTTCCTCAGAATGTTCAGATTTATGCTGAGTGAGGTCTGACAGCAAGAAAATAGTATTTTCTCAGACATTTATGAATGCAGTGGCGTAACTTGGTGAGGGCGGGGGGGGGGCGGGGACAGTTGTCCCCGGGCGCCATGTGCCAGGGGCGCCAAAATGAGGAAAATACAACTATTCGTTATCTCAGATACACTCGAAGGGGGCGCCAAGTTTATGTTTTGTCCCCGGGCGCTAAGTACCCTCGCTATGCCACTGTATGAATGTTTAATTGATAATTTACATTGTAACTCATCTTGGGGGGGTTGGGTTTGAAAACCACTGCCAATATGCAAGTTTTCGAACTTTGAAACATACCCAAAGGATGAATTAAATTCAACCATCAAATACCAAGAATGGTAATATTGTGGTGTTACGTATATGTAATTTAATTACTTGTGTGTTAGTTTTAAATTCTCTTATTTTATTTTTATTTCATTACATGTTATTGTAATAACTTTATTCACTGGATTTGACTTTTGTTTTTTAGAAAACTCAGTTCAGTTCTATGTTGCTACATTGTATTTTTAGCTGACCTAGTTCTTGATCTTGATTCAGATTTCGTAAACACTGAGTGAAAATCACTGGTCGTAATCAAGGTCATTCTTGGATTGCGTGTTAGCTCTGTTTTGTAAACAACTATTTTTAGATTCATTTCCAGTGTGGGAATCCTTGATTCTTAGCTAGGGCTATACTAGCCTACGTGCTAATTTACATATTTTACTGCGCTGTTCGAAATAAGTGACCACGTGACCCATCACGAGTGTCTGAAATTGCGTTTTTTAGTTGAGTTTAATACTCATATCTCAGCGAATTTTAGTCAGTTGTAAGCCATACCTTCAGGCTGAAAGGTATTCCAGTTGTTGCCATTTGAATTGTTTTGTTTTTTTTTTTATTTAAAATAATTCATTTTCCTGGAGATTTTACGTGTGTTCACCGAAATTCTTGGAAAAGTCGGAATTATATTCTTGGTGACTCAACAAGGAACTGTTGACACAAAACTGGTTATAGAGGACGTCACCGCCTTCCATCTTGGAACTTCATCGAGATTCGAACTTGGATTCAATTAGAACTTTTTAGTGCTAGGACTTATATTTTTAAATTCTAGGATTAATTTTTGAATTATATTCACAAACCGTAAGTCCTTTTTCATATTTTTACCTTGTTTTCTAGGGAAGTAAATTATTTTGTTAAATTTACAAAGCTTGTTGACTTCACTCTTTTCTTTTGTTACTTTTGTACGAGCCTACACGTAGCAGTGGAAATAAGCAGATAATGCATAAACAACACATTTGACTGATGCATAGAAAAAAATTTCAGTCAATATATTTAAAATACAGTGGTCCCCCTCTTATACGGCCACCCCTTCTGCACCGGGAAAGTGGCCTTATAAGACGGGTGGCCTTTCCAGAGGGGGACAAAAAATTTTGTGAGAAGTATATGTAATACGTAGCCTGGGACGCTGTATTATCGCGGTACGTAATGTTCTTACTGGTACATATTAAAACTGTTTTGATATTGTTGCTTACTTTTAATTTGTAAAATTTCAATGATTTTCCCTCTTTCTATTCCTATAAAAAATCTTTGTCAAACGAAACGCTCAAATGTAAATACAACAGCATGCGATGGCTGACCCAGATTAACGTACCATGGGGAAAAACTCTATATTATCGCGGTATTTGCTCAACTTAACGTATGGTAGCACACAAGTATTATAATAAAAATAAAATACGACTTACCTATGAGAAGAAATGTCCACGCTTGTACTGGTTTAGTATTTCCACAATAAAGGAAAGGATCCAATGATAAAATCCAACACACAAATGTAATTCAAGTGTAAATCCATGCGGAATCCATGAATAACAACATTACAAATTAAATGCAACAATTATTTAACTTTATATGAATTTTAAATGCAAAATGGGCAAAGAAATGTAACTATATAACAACTATTATTAATTTTATTATTTTTATTATTAAAATATTACAAATTTAAAGAAAGTTTAACTGTTATTATATTCTTATGTAAGTACGAGAAATATGATCAGCAACAACATTTTGTGAATGTTGGTCCATATTGGCTACCATGAAATGAAATTGCAACCTTGACCTTGTAAGAACATGTATGTCACCATCAGTATATGACCTATAATCATCAAACATCAGACGATCCACTGAATATATTTCGTAACCAAAGCCAATGCAGGTATAGCATGTTCGACTGGATTTTTTTATATGATGATCAACGTAATTGCATGAACTTTACAAAAACTTGATCTTCATTCTTTTTCATCGTAAAGTTATAAAAAAATGTTGACATTTGAGAGGAAACTGTGCTGTTAAGATATTTGAATCCTTACTGCTACAGCTTTACATCTGTAAACAACCGCTAGACGGCGTGTGTCCAAAATTATTCGGAAAATCCCGTTTGCCGCGATAATATAGAGCCCGCGATAATACAGCGTTGGACTATAGTAAGAAAGCTACATTCTTCAAAACATGTAATATCTTCGTTTAAAAGTATCATTAATTATTAAAAGGTTCTACTTGTTATTATAATAGACTTATTTCAACTGAATATGCATTAATAGTTCTTATTCTTGGCGTAAGCGTGATAAGTGAGCGAGTGTTGTTGTCATGCACATTGTAAAACCATTCAGAAACGTATTTAAATCTTGATACATATATAATTCTCTTTCCATTTGCTCCATTTTCCCACTTCTGCTGAATAACCTCCTTATCGGTTACGATGTTGTTTATTCGAGTCTTTTCAACATAAAATTGTTTTATTCGAGTCTTTTCTACGTAAAGTTGTTCGGCCAGTCCCCCCTCCCCACCTCACCCGATGTCGTCCAGTAGAATAACCGACTTTTTTCTAAAATAATTGTCACCGTTTACGTGATGACATGTTAATGTTTGGTAATGATTTATTCGAATGTTGCTAACTGTATGCGATTTAATTATGCATACGAAACTTTTGTAAAGCGGACGAAATGCCTTCTTCGTAAAGGAAGCGATAAATGTGTTGTCACATGATTTTTCGGTCTTTGTCCGGTATCCTGTTTTGTTCAAGGCTAATTTCTGTGTGTGTGTGTGTGTGTCTGCACAAAATCTATTTTTAGCCTGTGCTGACCCTGCTATGATCTTGACAATTACGTCCAGTTGTAATCATCAATGTTGCCAACTACAAGACTGATAAAACAATTTTTCTGCATTTAAACAAAATGCCATGTGTTTTTAAAGGTAGCGATCTTGTCACGTGATCGCAGTCTGGTACCCTTCTGTGTTTACATTTCTTTACACTAAGTGAGAGAAGCCAAAACGGCTTCGATATGTACTCAGATTTGACCTGAACAATAACACCTTGCGGCCGTTAGGATTTGTAAACTTGACAATTATTGTCAGTAATAATAGCCACTAATTATGAAAGTGAACAAGCTAAACATCCTACTAAGGGATGCTATAAAGGCTCTCGAACCATTTTCCCGCTGACTTGTGTATTGTACATCAATACCGCCACTTCTCAGCCGTTACTACTGTTCAATAATTGTAATAATTGTAATAATAATTGTAACAATTATCAGAGTGACTAAACCGGACATCTCATGATAACACAGCAGTAAGGATAATCGGATTACGTGTACTTACCTTTTTGTATGGATTAAAATTTGAGTCTTTCTCGGCTTTATGGAATAAATGTGGCTTCTCGTGAGGCGTAAACGATATAATATTAACCTCAGTGGTACATGTACTTTAGTCAACACTTCTTTCAGTAACGAAAACCTGACATCGGGAAACAGAAATCGGATTACTTAACACACGTTATGAATAAAATACTGGTTCTGGATACATGTTACAAAATAAAATGCGGCCGCTTGTGAGGGGTAAATTGTATATTTTTGCACTAATATGCTGGTCGCGTTAGCGGGGTGGCCTTTCGTCAGAGGTACTTTTGAACACAAACTCGTCGGTGCCGACGGATTCTGGACGTAAGGAGCGGGTGGCCGCTGGTCGGGGGTGGGTGGGGGCCGTTCAAGAGGGGGACCACTGTACTCTGAAAAGTTATGATACACCACTCATCACATGCTCAGTTTGAAGACAACAAATTAGGAGGTTTATGGCCCAAACTTAATTTTTTTTTTTAATCTAGGCTCACAAATCGATACTATTTGATCCCCAAAACAAGCAAGTATTTCTTGGGCCCAATATCTTAATCTGTCTGTTGACCATGATCGTAATCATATCATGCAGTGTACATAAATAATGACCACTCCAAAGTTTAGATAGATTAAGCAATTGTTCCATTTTCTGACAGATTTCCCAAAGGTATTTATTTTTTATATGATAACCTTGGGGATTGGTGTAATCCTTCTATAGTGACATCTCTTTCCCATGTTTCAAGTAAATTTCAACTTAATGTGCAACTGTTATGTAGTTGTAAAATTCCAGGAATTCAGTCATTCTCCAATCTCCTGTTCTATTTATTTGTACTCATCAAACCATTTTATTGAAAAATATTCCCAGACTATATGACATACCATTTCAGAGTCATAATTTAGAAGTAACTTGATAAATTATAAATCTGGAATATGCTTACATTTTTTTGAAGGGATGTCCCCATACATTTTTGTTACTAAAACTAATATACCAAGCACCTGCTATACAAATTGCTGGCTTGTAAATGAGCAATGTAGACATTGGTTTTCCTCTGTTTTGTATTGTAAAGAATGTCATGAATGAGGTGTCCAAAGTATCAATTTTAAATTTTAATAAAATTTTATTGACGTAAATAGTAACTTATCACAAGGAAGAAGATCTAGATTTAGGCCTATGTGCTGACAATTCTAGCCCCAGTTTTCAGGTCTCTTAATACAGCACTGACCAGTTGATATTGCCACTGTATTGCTATAGTAATAGTACTTCATTTTGGTACAGAATCCACATTTAATCACAATTTGAAGTTATTAAGAACTATGTAGGTATCAGATACTGAATTAAGTTTAGTAGGCCATTGCAGACAAAAACAAAAGTGTTTCTTTATTTGATTCCATAATGTAGAAAACTAATTTCAGATATTATAAAAAGTATTGCAAGATAATTTCTATAATTTATTATTATACATACTAGAAAATGATTTCCTAATATGTGTCTTATACTGCACAAAAATGAGTGTAGTCTTGTCACACTCGGTAAGTAATGGTAATTTTAAACTTTTACCCATTGTTCGTCACGTTCAAGAACCAGACCTATTTGTTACCTTGTCAAAACCAATTTTTGAAAAAAGCACCGTCACAGCTAAATACAATTAGAATGAAGAAGACAAAAAAAAAAATACAACAGATGGTAGGTAGAAAAATATGCTTTGTTTGTTTGGCATTTTATATAATAACACATGCAAGTTGTTCCATGCCAAGACATGTTAAGTAATGTACCTTGCCCAGGGACATTCTTTAATCGGGAGAGATTTTATTTTACTCAATAAATCTGATCATCATTGATCCCGTAATATGATTGCCATCATAAAAGATGTACCTAATAAAAGTGATGCATAATTCTAACCAACCCCACCTTCAGACCAGCATAATGCATGTGGCATTGAAAGCAGTGATGAATTAACTGCATGTCTAAAAAGTGAAGACTATCACAAAAAATATCCCAGTAATTGATGATTCAGTTAGATTAGAACCCATTTATTTTCTGGTAAAATAGGTTTCATTATTAATAAATACCGGATCATAATACCTTAGGAGAACTACTATCGCAAACCAGCTCTTCAAGGCTAAAACTGTTTAGCTAAGAAGTTATGTTATCTGCCCAGTGATCTTCCTTTGATAGAGGGAAAAAGTGCCAAATTCCATGAAGACAAGTTACAACCGGAGTGGACTGAGGGGGGGGGGGATGGGGGGCGGCGCTGTACATATATGAACCTTTGAGAGTGTGATAGGTGTAAGGTGAAGGTGTTTGCATTTGCAACATGCATAATGGAGAGAATGTTGGCTTACCTCAAAGTTATATTCATGTACTGTGGCTGAAATTTCATTGAATATTGCACTTACGGAAATTGCACATGATCTAAGCACACGACTAACCAAAATTACTGCTCCCATGTGCTCAACCCCTCGCCAGCCTGAATTAGTCTAAAGTACACAATTTTAAGTAGGTACTGAAACGGGGAAAACTTTTTGGCAGACAGTACCAGTTTCTGAAATTTGCAATGAGTGAATTACCAAATATATAAAATGTAAAAAAAAAAAAAAGTAGCACCTTTTTATTTAAAATTTACCTTCGAAGTCCAGGCAATGAAAATGAGGAATCCGAGCTAGCAGTTTTTTGATAGATGCACATCTGAAGTAAGGCCAAGCTGTATACACTATAATCCAAATTAAACCCATCAATCGTACACCAAAATAAGGGAAAAGTTCTTTTAACAATACCCGAGATATACAACGTCTTTTTAAAGAGGCGGTATAACCAGTGAGGAACACCAGGGAAATTCTTTCTCTTTAAAAATACGAAACTGTAGAGAGCCACCAAGGCACGCCTCCTATACGGATGTAATTGCGGAGAGGATGCATGCGTATTGTGATCAGGCAAGTATTGGTTTTCTTCAAATATATTACCCGAAGAGAATAGGTACGCAGTGGATGAGTTACATCCTCTTACCCCGGAGAGTCCATCTCTGGTCCCCTAAGGTATGTCAGGCAGATTCTAGATAACCAGACTGGAGAAAAGACTCCATCTGTCGGGGAGCAGCTTCGAAAGACACAATTTTCCTTCCGGCAAATCTAGCGGAAGTCGTGATGTCGCGTCCCTGTGTTGTTGTAGGGTTTAACGCCATTTTTCAGCACAAGATAGGCTATATATGGCTGCCAGTATAAATGGTGGAGGAAGAACCCAGGAAAACCCCGGAAAGAACCATCGACCCACGATGGCACGCGTCCCTGTGAAGCTGTTTAACGACCCTGGAATGTAACCTGTTGCGCAAGGGCTATAGGTCCTATTGGGTCGAGTTGAGCCTTTTGGGATGAAAGATCCAAGATACATTCTGGAGATTGTGAACTCTGACCTCTATCCCACGGCACGGATAATGTCAGTTAGGGAACAGTTTAGCTTGGTGGAATACTTGTGGCGACTGGCCTAAGTTGTTGAACCGAAAATCGGATCAAATTCATTGATCTGAGGTTATGCGGAGTAAAAAAGCCCAATTTATCCAGCACAAAAGTACCCGTACTTATACGCGATCCTTTCCCTCTTCGAGGGGTAATAAGAGGTAGGATCTTCCACGGCGCACCAGCTCGGTCCTTTTCAAGTAAACCTCCAATTCTCGCGCTGGGTCCAATAGACGACCTTGAGATGAAGTCTCCAGAGTAGACAGTGATTTAGTTACAAAAATCTGATTCCCACGTGAACGGGAGTCCGTTCTTGGCAATGAATGCAGGGATCGTCATGAATAATACTGGCTAATGTTGTCAGAACTGCACGTAGGTCGGGTCAACTGGTAAAGCATATATTTTGTTGATTCTGCAAACCGTTGCTAGTGTGAGTGGGAACCAGGTCTTGTACGAGAGTTGAACCAGCACATCCCTCGAGAGCGTTTCAAGCGGTGTCTATCACTCGCAATAGATTTCACGTTGGGCACAGAGCCAAAGCTTTTGGACGTGTAAACTGGAAATTTGACAGCAGATTGGTCTTTGTTTTGACCGGCATCCTCTCTTTCATGATGACGCAGCGTGTAGGATATCGTGGAACGGCAGCCATTAATTTTGATTGGCGCTAACTGCATTCAAATAACCTTAGTAGGAACTTGGCAATATGACGTAGTGATGCGTTCAGCGGTGCAGTGTTCACTCTGTCACCATTGTGAATAATTCTCCATTTCCCTCATACTTTCAAAGTGAAGGGTCGTCAACTCAAAGGTTGTACCTGCCAGGGGCCATCTGACGTAAGCCAAGTGAGTTTCTCCCATTTCCAGGAGATGTTCCAAGGGGACAACAGCATCACTGTAATTGATTCATCAATATGTGACCTAGGATAATGATGTCCACTGTGGTATTGCGTAAGCCTAAGGTAAAGGATTCTCGGGCTGAGAGACGGTTCTTTGTAAGAATTGAAGCCCCCGTTGAAGCGAGTTCAATGCATGTTCCTGCGTACACTTCAGTACGTGTTGTCGGGCTGAAATACGATTCTTGCAAGGATCGAGCTGGTGCCATGGATTCATAATAGCAACTGGGTACAAATGCGCTAATTGGCCATAGAGTGGCATGGAACCGTCATGGTACCATATACAGTGTACTGTGTCTCCACCTACTAGATGTCTTTTTCCCATGAGGGTCCGCGTATATTCAGGACGGATAATGTGATATTAGATCTTAAACAGTCCCCTCAGGCACATTTGTAAGCTAGATTCCATTTGATGACAAATGCATGAAAACGCAGTGATTCCATATCCTATGTGTACTGAGGCACTGAAAGGGAACTGGGTGCGCCGGTGGCCTGTGGCTGATCGATGAAAGTGCTTTATGGTGGAGTAGGCTAACTGAACAAGGATCTTCCATATTTTGGTTTAAATGGTAACATTGACTGTAATAGTGACATGTTGAGGTCATAAACATATGGCAGAGTCCGATTTTAACGTAAAAGTTCATTTTAATCTTGCCTGACATTGTGTCGTTAGTGGTGTTGAGATGGGTTAGTATATATTTGATCCACAAAATCAGTCCATATAGCTGATGTGCCAGATAATATCGGAATAGGCTTGCTTTAATCTCGATATAGCCGCGTGTGGACGATAAAGGCCTTTCGCCTTGACTTGCAATGAGGTGGAATCAACTGTGGAATGAGGTACCGTGATTTCCGATGTTCGCTAAGTAAATGCTCCTTTTGAGTAGCAAAGGCTTGAGAACAAAGTGAAGCGACCTCCCTTGGGTACTGAGGCAATCAGCTGGGCATCATCAGCAGTGATTAGACTGATCATGGGTTATCAAGATGCGGCGGCGAGGGAGAAGTCAGCTGTCGCTGACCGTGATGGCTTTGATTGCTTCATGGTTGACGAACCGTGTGGAGTGCGATACCCTTAGAGAAGCAAACCATTCTCCGCCGTGATGTCGGCGTGAATACGGATAACGTTTTCATCAGAGCTAAGTGCGATTCTGCACTATCCACTTTAGTAACTTTAGTACTGCAGCACCTTGACTTTGGTCCACATGCATTGGTAGATTGACAACCGGAAGAAGCTACACATGTAAAGTGGTTGTCAGTAATGTTTCCAATGTTATTGAACTTGTACTTCGCTCTTGCCTATGTCTAAATCTGTAAGACACCATAAAGCCGATATATATATATATATATATATATATATATATATATATATATATATATATATATATATATATATATATATATATATATATATAGGAACATGGCTATAAATACTTAGAATTTCACACTAAAATATCAATTTTATTAAAGTTACTTGTATAAAAGGGCCAATGGACTGCCTATAAAGTAAAATCATCGAATCGTCGCTGTAGCAATTACTAAGTTTACGGCCAAGGCTAAAGAGTATAGACACTTGCTTGTACGCCTGTCGTGGGGGAACTACTGTTACGTATATTTAATTTTGTATTGTGTGATTGACATTTGTCCATAATTGAGAGTTTAGGCCTACCTAACGTAATGTTTTTAAAATGTATTTATTTGTGTTTATGTTCGAAAAGCGTTGATTCTGACTTTAGAAGATTCTAGAAATGAACAATTAGTAATTTCAATGAATAATTTAAATAAATCCTCTCAAAAAAATGTTATTCTTGTTCTTTGGGTTTAAGGCCATTTCTCAGTGCAAGATAGGCTATACATGGCGGCCAGTATAAGTGGTGGAGTAAGAACCTGGGAAAACCCGTTAAGAACCACCGACCCATGGGAAGCTACTGGCAAGCTTCCTCACACTGGCCTAACGCCAGACTGGAACCCACGTGGACAGAGGTGTGATGGCAATGATCGGTAAATGCGAGCGCTCGCTTTAGACCACTCGGTCACCCCTCCCCCTCAAAAATGTAAAAAAACCTTAATATTAAAATCTAAGACAATACGAAAGCTAGGACGAGGGTCAAAAGTACATTTCGTGAACATTCCAAGTCATAAACAGGGTTAGGTCTTTCACTTAAAGTTTAACAAAGAACATGGCAAAACATGTCAACCAGGAATTTCCAAGGGGAAAAAACTAATGTCCTAAACTCAGATCCAAGTAAATTAAACATGTTTACCTATAATTAATAGCCATCTTAAGATATAATCTACAATCATAGACAAACATTAGCTATGTAATATGTTGTTTACAAAATGACCCTTACATGGACAAAAGCCAAGCACAAAATACAAATTAAATGTACACAACACCTCCCCCTATAAAAGTGTTGTACAATAAATCTTTCTCACACATTAGTTCAATATACATTTGATATTAAAATAAATACAATTTGATAGGAAGATGTCTTATAAATGTCAAAAGATAAACACAAAATAAAGCAATTTTAGTACTTACATACACGTGAAAATTCATCAGCAGTTAGATTATCTTTTTCCCTAATAATCATGTTGAATTCCTGCAACATCAAACTCTACCTTAACAATCACATTTTTTTTTTTAATTTTGTTAATGAATGTAAAGGGGTTATGATAGTAGTAGAAGTAATATGAGGTTTCTATTTCAGAGACCCCCTACCCCCCAAAACGTTATACGTTAGCATTTTTGTCAGCAGCCTTTTTTAGCTTAAAATGATGACTTTCATATTTCTGACAAAAATATGTTTTGTTGGGGTAGGGGTGTCT
>JAECUM010047305.1:0-20735 GCA_016617855.1 Megalonaias nervosa
CCTTGACGTCAACAGATAATCCAAGACAATACTCAAACCAAAAATGACGTATCTCTTCATCACGATTACCTTTAAGCTTCTCTTTGTAATACTTTACCAAGTCTTTTATGTCTTAAACAAGTTCAATATTCAAGTCTCACAGGGAACAGAATCATTGATCATGTAATAGAATTAAATTGACCCTCACAACAGGACAAGTTAAATATACATGAATGTGTACACATGTAACAGCACACAATAATTAGAACACAAGACGGGTATCTCCAAAACTTACAAATTATCTAACACTTGTATGTTATTTCAAATATGTTAAGAATCTATAGTGACCATATGTAAACAATAAGTTTCAAATAATGGATATATAAATAAATATATACATACATATAAAACACAAAGGTGCCATGTACATTTGAATTCAGGTCATATATTTTATGATATTTCAAGTACTCATATAATGTGATCTGAGAGAAATTCGGCCGTTCAAAATCTAACGAGTGAAATATGATACCTTCGCCTCGAAATAGACCAAATGTTCTCAAACGATTGTTTCTTACTTCTGAACGTTTATATATATATATATATATATATATATATATATATATATATATATATATATATATATATATATATATATATATATATATATATGCTGTATATATATATTGTTACGCATATGTAATTAAATTGCTTGTGTGTTAGTTTTAAAATTCTTTTTTATTTTATTTTTGTTTCATTACATTTTATTGTAATGATTATTTTCACGGGATTCGATATTTTCTTTCAGTAATGTTGTTTATCTAAAACGTAAAAGATGTTACATTAGCATTATTTTTAGTTCACCCTGGTGCGCGGTAGTATAAACACTACGCGAAAACGATTGGCTATTGCCAGGTCAGTTTGGTCTACGTGTAGTCTGAATAAACAATGTTTTATTTTTTAATTTATTTTAGAGTGAGAATCTTAGATAGGGCTGCTCTTGCTACGTGACAAATTTCATTTTTCCTATTGCGTTGTTCAAGTATTAAGAGACCACGTGACCTATCACGCGAGAACGGGATAATATTTTAGTTGGATTTAATACCCTTTCTGAGAGATTATCAGTCAGTTGTATTTTAAAAGCTTGAAGGCTCGAGCCAGATTGTTTTTGAAGTTCATTTGCTTTTGGAATTTAATAATTTATTCTCTAGAAAACCAAACGAGTGTACTTTTTTTAAAAAATTCTGGGAGAAAGACATTCAGTGGAAATTTATTCTGGAGTTATACGGAAACAAATTGTAATTCAATTGAGGAATTGTTGCCATTTGTACAACGACCACATCTGACGTCATCGCTTTCCATATTGGAACGTCGTCGAGATTCTAACCTGGATTCTATTAGAACTATTTAGTGATAGGACTTACATTTTTCATTCTTAGGATTAAAGTTTGGATTATATTCACAAACCGTAAGTCCTATTTCCAATTTTTACATTGTTTTCTAGGGATATAAATTATTTTGTTAAAATATACAAAGCTTGTTGACTTCACTCTTTTCTCTTGTTATTATTGTACGAGCCTACACGTAACAATATATTCTTATAATATCCAATCATAATCACTCCCAGCTTTACCCTCACAATTCAGATAAAATTATAAAGAGTCCTAGTCCATTTATAACCACATACTGCTCAACCCCCAAAATTTGGCGGTATCATTAGCCTTCATGAAATGGACAATTACTACTCTAAAAGTAGATTTATGACATTGGTTTGTTGAAAATGTATCTCAACCATAAAGCTATGAAAAATGTTTTCCAAAATATCCATCTACGAATACGGTAAGGATACATTGCTTTGACGATTTATTTTGTTGAATATCACGTTTGATTAGACGTTATCATAAATCGGTGGAAAATTATTACAGTGCTTATGTTTACTCCTTCTTTCTCGTGACAGCTTCGTTAATGATTTGTGTTTGTGGTTACCAATTTTTTGCTCGTGAAAGCTTCATTGGGAATTTGTGTTTCTGTTTGCCTATTCTTTCTAGTGACGGTTTGGTTGGGTATTTATGTTTGTGTTTACCCATTTCTTCTCGTGGCAGTTTCGTTTTGGACTTGTACTTGTGTTTACTGATTCTTTCTCGTGACATCTTCGTTACCTATGATTACAGAGGACATTGATTACCATTTGAAGACGAAATTTGCATATGTGTCTTTTTTGGTTCAATTCATCTCCGTTGTTGGTTCCTATAGAGATGCATAAAATATTGCAATGAATGTTTACACTTGTAACATTACTCGTAAAGCTTGTCAAATTATGTGTATAGATATAGTAATAAATATAATTTTCACATAACAAAGCAACATAGTTCTTGTCTGGTTATAATACCGCCTCTCATTCTTGTTGCAAAGTTTTGCCCACCCACCCATGCCCAAATCAGTATAGGATACTATGCATAACAAGTAGGTATGTTCATAAGAAGCTATATATGCATACATTCATACATACATACATAAGTACGTACGTACATACATACATACATACATACATACATACATACATACATACATACATACATACATACATTCAATCAAATGAGATAGGTAATAAACCGTTTAGATTAGGTTAGATGACATAAATCATTTTCCTTGACGTCTGATTCATTAATGCTCTAAATTTTGTAACACTGTCCTATCTAATGTGCCCATATCAAAACCCCAACCGGAATATGTTACCTCCATTAAAGTGGAATTTAATCCATTGTCGTATGTGACTTTCTTCATCATTACATCTCAGCAGATTAAAATGGACATTTACAAATCTATATCTGCATTTGGAATCCAACCAGTGGAAGCATGCTCAGACAGTATTTTGTCACATAATGCCCTTAGGTAATGCATCGAAGGACGTCTACTGAAGCAATACCTATAATCGACCAGATTTGACTTAGATGTCTGCGAATCTGCCCGAAAACCTGGTAGCATTTAAATTAAAGCCTAGATTACATTTCCGCATTGATTCAACCCAAACCAATTTTCAGGAACACACATAAACATAAATTAAAACAAGACTTATCCACTATAGCTGATCATGGCAATTAAATTCTAAAGCATGAGATTTAAGATCTGTTACTAAACGTTTATCAAGGTCATTGAAGCAAAACCTCATTGGATGGGTTTGACAGTCCTTCGAATGGAACTCTGACACAACAGTTACGCGTATTTTTAATGGAATGCAACAAAATGACCACTTTAACTTGCAAGCATTCATCTTGACTTACGAAGAGCATGCAGAGTTTGTGAGTACTGTGCAAATCACTGTGCATAGTTTTGTGTATTCCTATCAAGCTGTTTAATACGAGTCACTGACCCGATGCTTTCATTATTGTGATACAAATGTGTAAACAAAGTAGTCACCGACATTTAAAGGGGCTCTGCAGCATAATTTTTCAAACAACTTCTTAGCTTTCATTTTCCCTTTTTGATTCGAAATGTCGAAAATTTTGAAACTAACCTCGTGTTCAATTTATTAAGGCTGAAAATTCCATTTAAATACGGCCAAACGGCGACGTACCTTGGTCCATCCTCGTGTAAACGTAGAGTTCTAAAGCGGAAACGGCTGAGAGTGGATGTTGATGATTACAGCTTAATATATGTGATAATAAAAAATTATGTATTGCTGTCTAGTAGAATAAATGGATGAGCGCTTTATCAGTTTGTTTATATTGTACAATTATATCGTACATACACATACTCATGCCAAATTCACACATAGTGAAGTTTAATGTTGATAAGTGAAGCTGTGTAAGAGGTGTAGCATGAGCAAGTAAAATATATTGATCCACAAACATAGATGGACAAAGTAAACCTGACATATCGTCAACTTAATGCCATGATATTATAAGTGAAAATATTTTGAACAAGTCCAAACTCTTGACTACTTTCCAAAATATCGGTTTATATGGTGCACACACATACTCATTGGAAATTCACCCAGGTTTAATTTTATAAAGTGAAGCTATACGTTTAACACCAACAAGCAATACAGATGGATGCACATACATAGATGAGCAAAGTAAATCTCATATCCCGTAAACTTAATGGCGTGATAATACAAACGGAAGTATTTTGAACAGATTGTAAATCTTGACTGCTTCCAAACATGAAAGGAATTATCAAGGGGTAAACGAAACATGTTTTTAAAGAAAACAAGTATGGCTCACTAGACTTTGACTGAAAATGCAGTGAAAATAACAAAATAATCTGCAGGTTAAAATTGGTTCCGATATTTTTTTCTGGGTGCATAAAACTCAAAGAATGTCAATTTTCTAATTCTCATGTGGATGGTGCCTGGAATAGGTGAACCCCATAAATACAAATCTCCATCTTTCAGATAGCTTCTTAAAACTGACTCTAATTTCTGGAAAAATAATCTATTGTATCCAAATGTATAAAGTGAAAAGAATTAACTATCCTGAGGTAATAGAGAAATAATTTTCTGGTTTGAAAATAAAATCATGGTGCTCCCTCCCCCTCTGCCAAAATAATTTGTCGATCCCTTAGCAGGCAGTTTATTGTTCTCTTTAAATACATATTCAGTAGAAAATGTAAAAATATAATTCTTATACTTGTAAAATTTGACTTAAATTGCCATACAAGTTTACAAATATTAAACACGTTTCTACCTGGCTGATGCCAAATATATTAGATTGCTATGGAGGCTAAACGGAACAATATTAACTAAACCATGTTACATTGAACATTTCTTTATAGTTTGACAGCATTATATGAATTGAATTTGAAGAAGGTGGGAATATTATGTTTATCAACTGGCTGTCATGGGGACTAACATACACATATTTGTTTGTAGATTATGACATAATACATATTTTATCCAATACTTTGATAAAAATGTCACCGGTGTATGTTGTATTGGGAAAAGAAGTAAAACATGTATTTTATCTGGTTGCTATGGCGTTTTAATGGTTGCTATGAGACCTGTCAAAATATAACTTGGCTAAATATAGTCCTGAAATGTTGAATATAGTATAGTTATTTCTTTAGATGTCAGCGTGTATTTTCCAACTGATTGTTTATGGGATCTAACATTTTGTCACTTCACAAGTTCATGCAGGACAGATGATATATGAATAATGTATGATAGTATATGGGTCATGTCTGATATATGAATAATGTATAATACTGTATGGGTCATGTCTCACTACATATGAAGTTCCAGCAGCTGGAATACTTTTCATATTCTAAGCCTATTTCACAAATATTTTCCTTGGTATCAATATTTGTGTCATATTAAAATTAATGGAGCGCTATTTTAAGAAAGAAATCTTCAGAAAAGTAGCATGTCTGCATGAAATTCCCTTTTATGGCTTATTAATCCTGTATTCTTGTAGCTACATGCACAGAAATTGACGAGCGTACCATCTTCGTGCCGTTTCCAATGTGATTAAAATCGTTACAAGTTCTGGAACTGCAAAGGAGGTCGCTGTCTATATATCTGGATTGAAAGTACGAACGTACATGATTTTTCGCATTACCAGTTAGGTTTCTGTAGTTGGATGGCTAAATAACGCTGTTTCGTTTATTTGCTAGCTCAAATCTCAGTGAAAGCTAAACTTTAAATACTTAGTAAATTTGATAGTTACAGTGTACGTTTGGTGAAAATAACATATAAGAATCAACACAGAGATACATTTCGCTAAAAGTCTTACTGGACATAAATTAGTCAGCATGTGAATTATAGTTGGACGATGACAGATGTGCAGTAAAATGAGCACAACTATACTTTTAATGATACAAAGAAAAACGCCGAATATAATTCATGTAAGATTTTGATTAATGTATTCGGATAAAATCTTTGCACAGTCGATAGCTTTTACACTGATCCCACAATAATAATAATAATAATAATAATAATAATAATAATAATAATAATAATAATAATAATGACAATAATAATAATAATAATAATAATAATAATAATAATAATAATAATGATAATAATAGTAATAATGTGGACTTAGTACAGCTCCAAATCTTTAGAAGCTCTATGCGCTTTACAATATTGCATAACACATGAAAACATACATAATGGCAAGATTACAAAAACAAACACCATGAAATTATTAAACAAAAACACGCTGACAATAATTAAGGAAGTAAACATTATTAATTCTTCTAGAAGAAATACGTGAGTTTTAAGTTCATTTTTGAATGAGATCACAGTGTCCTTGTATCTAAGATCAGTAGGCAATTCGTCTAAACGTACCTACGCCCTGGCACGCGAACAACGTTGTCGTGTGCCTTCGTTTTAACAATGGGAACAACGAGAATACGTGTGTTGGATGAGGAACGTAAGTTTCTAGATGGTGTGTAAAAAGGGGAGAGGTAAGATATGCATATTGGACTGGAGCCAGTGGTTGCAGTTTAGCAGAGTGAACAGATTTTTTCTTAAATTCTGGATGGAACGGGAATCCAGTTAAGGGTACAGAGCAGGGAGCGGTGTACTCATTTCTTCGTATTCAAAGGATAATTCGAGCACCGGTTTTTTGAACTTTTTGAAGTGTCTGTCTTAGATACTGAGACAAGCCAGGCAGAAGTGAATTACAATATTCCAGCCTTGAAAGTACCAAGGAACACAAAAGTGTTTTGGTAACATGAACTGAAAAAAATGCAAATTAAGCTGAGGCAATTTCAGCACCAGATAAGCAGCCTTGCATATGTTCATGACATGTTGCTGTAATGTTAGAATACTGTCGAGAGTTACACCTAGATTTTGTTTTGAAAGTTTAAATTTAATGTTGGTTTTGCTGATGCTTATGGTTTGAGATAAAGGGTGTGAATAACAGACCTTGTGTGGTGTTCAAGATGGCTTCACTTTTGTCATCATTCATCTGCAGCTTGTTATACGACATCCATGACTTCACATCGGAAATGCGCCATTCAACGCCTTGGATAGCGGCCTCAACTTCAGTTGAGCAGCTAGATTTCCCTATTTGGGTTTTGTCAGTGTGCAAGAGGTGAGACATCGGATGCCGATCTATCACACTTGAGAGCTGCTGAATGTATAGAATGAAGAGAACTGGGACAAGATCAGAGCTTTGTGGTGCACCAAAACATAGATCGACTGGGCGGGTATGTTGACTAAAGAGGACTTGAACCATCGTAAGGCTATATCGTGAATACCAATACATGCTGGAGACGGTGAAGTAACACATGATGGTCTATTATGACCAATTCCGCAGATTATTCAAGGAATGTTAGGACTGTAATCTTTTAAGAATCCAAAGCAGAGAGAAGGTCGGTAACTACACAAGGGCAGGTTCAGTTCTAAGACGAGGGCGATATGTGGACTATACATTGGTTAAAGACTATTTGAATTCAGATGAGATTCAAGTTGGTAAACAACAAACATTTTCTAAGATTTTTTGCATGAATTATAGGTTAGAAATAGTTCGGTAGTTCTTTAAATCATTAGGGTCAAATGTCGGTTTCTTCAACAGAGGTTTTACAATGGAAGTATTGATAACTGATGGGTATTTTCCGGATGAGAGAGAAGTGTTGATAACATCGCTTAGTTAAGGCAATATTTAATTTAAGCACTGAAGCAGTAGTGACGATTGATTCACGGTTGAAGTTTATACATCTTTTTGGGAAGACTTGGGTGGAGTGCTATATAGATCTCGGAATTGTGGATATGAAAACTAAACTGTCCAAATTTCAGTCCAAGGGAATTAACACATGCATTCCAAAAGAAGATAAAGATAGAGGTATAAGTAATTGGAAACCAATTTCATTACTTTATGTGGACTATATAATAGCATCAGCTTCAATGCCATTTAGGTTTAAGAAGGTACTTCATTTTATATTAAATGATAATCAGCATTTGTTTATGAAACGTAGTATTATTGCTGAAAACTTTAGAAGTTTGTATACTTTTATGAACTACCTCAACCAATCGTATCAGCCTGACCTTCTCTTATTGATTTCGAACAAGGTTTTGACTGTGCCGGATGAGACTTTTTGCAAGCCCGTCTGAAATTTTTTAACTTTGGCGATTCTGTTTGCCAGAGATTCAGATTCAGAATATTTTTGCAACAAGTCCAAATGCAGTGTCATTAGCAAATAGCCATCTGTCTCAGTTCATTCATTTAAAGAGAGGATGCAATAATGGAAATCCATTAGTACCATAACTATTTATTATAGGAGTAGAACCTCTCTCCATTGATCTCGCTAATAACTGAAATATTACCGATCTCTTTTATCATAGAGTATAATTGCGTCAGTATGAGGATGATGCCTTTTACTGTTTAATGTATAACAATGGTGTTTCAAGTCTACAATCGAAACACTTAAGACTTTTGCATTAGTGTCTGATTTACGTTGTAATGTTATGACTCTATGGTCATTACATATGCAACAGAAACAAGCAAAACCAAAACGTTTTGTAGCACGCAAAAAATAGTTTAATTATAAAAGTTATAAAATACAAATTTAAAGTGTAACTTACAGCGTAAGGAATTCAATCCAAAATAATCCTAAAATGTTATATTCAATTCCCAAACAGTCGAATATTCCGAATGAATTGCAGATCCTCGGATGCATCGGTCAGCAAACAATTATGACGTATCAAGAAGGCATTATCCAGAGCTCCTTAGAATAATTGACAATAGTCTCAGAAAAATATTTTAGTCCAACGAATACTTTATAATTCCAATGAATAATCTAAACAAATGTTTCCTCACAAATAATATCTGAACACGACACTGAGTTCGTCTTAAGACTGATGTTACAATAAGAACATTAGAAATAAGACTGACTATAATTGTTCAGCTCCACTTACGTATTATACAAGCATAAGGAGTGAAACGCATTTTGCTACTACTAGCTATGTGATATTTTGCAAATATCCCACATCGCAATGAACCCACCTGACCTAACCCATCCAGTGGAAAATAACATAATTCTTCAGAGAATCAATCTGACTCAACCAGCCAAAGAGAAATTACCCTTAAGTTGTCACCAGGCCGACCAGTCCTAACACTAACATCTTAATGCTGAGCGCATAGCGATGCAGCCGTTAGTACCATTTTTACAAGTCTTTGGGATGACTCGGCCAGGGTTGCAACCTGCGACCTCCCGCATCCGAGGCGGACTCTATAACCACTAGGCCACCGGAGCGGTGGTATGGATATCAAGCAGTCATCAAGAATAAATAACATATATACCAAGCAGTAATCAAGAATAAATTTGTATAGATATCAAGCAGTAGTCAAGAATAAATTGTATGGATATCAAGCAGTCATCAAGAATAAATAGTATGGATCTTAAGCAGTCATCGCGAATAAATAATATAGATATCAAGTAGAAATCAATCAAGAATAATAATTCGACCAGGCTGAGTATGAAAGCCGTTTTCGATCCATCACCGCAAATAAGAGACTGTTGTGAACGGCCATTGATGTACACTGCCCGTACTTCTTCATATGTGTCGTCATTACACAGTATGTCTGCAGATTCCGTAGATGATGTATTGATTGTCCATAAAGTTCATCTGTAGACTTCTACACCATGCTAGTACCAACATAATGTATCTACTTTTTATATTTTATTCATGTTACCACCAACACAATGTATCCTCTTTCGACATGTTATGCATGTTAGCACCAATGTTATATTGGTATCCACTTTTAACATGCTATACTGTGCTTTGGATCGGGAAGGCAGATTTGTTGATTCGAATTGCAATATATCTTGAAGCGGGAAATCGTTAAATTTTTTTCTATCCTTGATAACACGCGTCTTATCTCTCCAGTGCACTCTAAGTAAGCATGTTAAATTAAATTTAATATATCATATAGCATTTGAAAAGTGACAGGCAATGAAAGCTAATATCAATAAATATTGTGGAAGTGAAATATGTACTGAAATGAGGACGAATCCTTTGGGTAACTGACATTGTGAGCAAAAGACTTCAGTTTCTATGTTATGATAGATAAATAATATCTACGCAAAGGCCATTGTTATTTAATTGAATTAACAGATGATGCAGTTAAATTTTTCTTAAACATTATCCGACGGTGGCAGACTTTATGCATATTAAGGGGCATGGATGAAAGTGTAATTATTAGGAAGATCTTTTTTATGAACATAGTTAGCTTCACGTTCATCGTGCGAAAATTCGCATTAAAACGATTAATAAGTGCAAATCCATTTTTCCCTTGCTATGGCAACTGTTTACATACTGTTTTGAGCCGGCGGCATGAGACGGTCACACAGACCCAGCTGACATTAATATTGACTATACGAACATACACTAGAAAACGTCTCGCACTTTATTTAATATATGCGAATTTCCGTTGCAATTGTTATTTTCAGTTTGGGTTTGTGACGTCACTGACTCAAATGCTTGCAGCCTATTTCTTTCATTTTCTTTACGATAGATGACAAATCTGTCTGAACCGGAAAGACAAGCACATTTTCAACCAATCTATATCATAAAACACTGAAATGAAATACCGACTCTATAGCAGCGATAATATGCATGCTTCATCACTTAGTATATATTCAGTTTGACTGATTTGCTGCTGAGTTTATAACGGCAAATTGACAAATCAATGCAATTTTAAATTACTGAAATCAAGGATATATGTGACCAAACAAGATGTTACGCGAATATGTGATGATGCAAGTCATATTCGGATTCCTTTAGATGTTTTTCGTTGCCAACTGCTTCTTTAGGGAATTGTGGCAGCATCGTAAATTTAGTTCAGAACAGGTTCTGTTTATTTCCAATATATGAACATTTTCGTTCAATTATGTACATGCCGTCGTGGGTCGCCCAGACGTATAAGGCGCTCGCTTGTACAGACCGCTTGCAAATCTCACGTGTCAGCGCGACTCGCGGGTTTTTGACAAAGCATGCCAGTAGCTTCCCGTGTGTCTATGGTTCCTCCCAGGGTGTTCATGGGTTTTTGCTCCACTGAATATACTGGCCGCCACGTAAAACATATTATGCTATTGTTGGCTTGAGTTTAACTCCATTTATCAGCACATGATAGGCTTTACATGGAGGCCGGTATAACTGGTCTAGGAAGAACCCGTGAAAACCCGGTTAACAAACACCAACCCACGGGAAGCAAGTGGAAGCTTGCTCGAATATCGACATTGGCCGAGGCCGAGATTCGAACCCACGCGGACAGTGGTGAGATGGCAGTCATCAGTAAAGGCGAGCGCTTCAAACCATTCAGCCAATCGTGCCCCATAGCCTATTATGTGCTGAAAATTGCGTTCAACCCAGCAAAACCAGGAACATATCACTACTTTATATCTTTGTTCCGCTGTAAAAGAAAAACAAACATTTTCAGGATGCGATATTTAGAAAGAGGAGAAAAAAGTATTTCGACATGATTCATTTGTAAGACAACAACCTAGTATTGTCACAGAGTTTGGTTTATAAACCACTGATTTCTAAAAGCAACGTTTCCTCGATTCTCTGTGTAATCTCACTTTTTATAATAGAGAGGAGTCGCTTGGCGGCTGAGTGATAATATCGATCATCGAAATACAACAGTACAGAACTCATACTGGTAACCGTTACCAGCGATGCAGCACACACCAGTAATTGTTACTAGCGATGCAGCACATACCAGTAATCGTTACCAGCATGCATCACATATCTGTAATCGTCACTATCGATGCAGAACGTACTTTTGATTTAAATCGATCTGAGCAACTTTGCAATTTGGGTCAGTTGTTATCCCTCGGCATATCCAGCCTCACAAGAACGATTTTCGTTTTGTCGTTGGTATTTTTCATCATTCCATAAGCAATACATGTGTACAAGTGTGCCTATTCAAGGGATTCAGAATGATTTCTATATTAAATACAGGATGATAAACTTCATGCACTTTTATATTAAGTTAGATATTTTAAAGATATTCGTCCAAGTCTGTTCAGCTGTGCTATGTTTGCACGATGATTGGTATGCAGCTGACAAGTCCTAATAGATATAGTTCTTCACAAATTACAAGCTTGTAACGTGTCAACCTAACTAAGACTATCTTACCCAGTATTATTAATATGCAAAGCCCCACCTGTGGCTAACGTCCGTACATGTTTAAATCGTCCTTATTTATGACTCCCCAAAGACATGGTTTATTACCGTCAAGTCTCCTCTCCCTCTTACACAATATTCATGCTGACACCAATTATTTGGTCTACGGGGAAAAAAAATTCATCAATATATGCTTTTAATAAGAGATTTATGAAGATTGTTTCCGGCATGAATGTGAGAATAGACCAACTATAACCAATCGAATGAATTTACAGCCAATTGCAAACACAGTTTTGGAATTTTTGATCTTTAGAGAATTTGTTACGAAAGCCCAGCAACAGACTAAAAACCTTAGAAACGATAAAGTGACGCTTAGAATAGCATTGATGTTGGAAGCTTTCTCTTTCCTTTACTTTGTAACAAGACTGACGGTCACAAACACAGAAGAATAGAGGCAAAAGAAACGCGAATTCCCAACAATTCTCAACGAAGATTGATATTACAAAAACACCGTTGGCATAAACACATGAGAATAGAGGCAAAAGAAAAAGAAGAAAAAATCAACAACAATTCCCATGTAAGACTGATGTTACATAAAAAAGACAACGTCAAGTATGTCCAAATTAGTTTTAAGTTATCTATTGCGGGGAAAAAGCCAGCAAGCATCCAAATAGCTATGAAATGGCCTTATCATTTTTTTTTTCATAAAAATATGTTCGATTTATTAAAGTTCGGTTTAAAAAAAAGTTTTTATGCAATTTTCCAAATCCAAGAAAACCATAACTAAACACAATATACAATGTACAACTTTGCATCTTGATGAAAAGAAATTTTTTTTTCTATAAGTCACAAAAATTGGTAGAATAGATGTTAGCTTGCGATATATTGTTGCATATATAAATATAAGATAGGGATAGGTTCCAGTGTGCATGTGGGCAATTAGAGTAGTGAGAACAGTTATGCGGAAACACATTTAAAAGTGCTCATAATTTTTTGTACTCTTAATTGTGAACAAATATTAATGTTACTTATGTACTCTGCTGAAAGGCAGCACACACATGCGGCGCGTTGCATAGCTCCAGAGCATTTCCCAACCGCACCCAGCGTTGCCGGACTTTGGCGTGGGCCTCGTCCTTTGCGAGGGGCAATCAAAGTTTCTTTTTGTTGCAACATCGTTGAGGGATAGGGCGTCTGCGCCATCTGCACGTTCACCCGGATTTCGTTCATGACAACCTCGTACCTGTCTTGTTGAAGATGAGCCTGAACTCGTCCTAGGAGATGAAGTGATTGCGAATTTCTTTGTGGCCCACGACAGCGGCTGAGTAAACCTAGATCAGAGACAGTAGGCGACAGCCCTAGGAAGGATACTTAAGGCCATATGCGATGGGCGCGGCGACGACCGTGGTCCCAAATAACGTGGAGAAAATAGACGCACTGCATAGCAAATTTGTTAATGACATATCTACTGTAAGCACACAAAAAACACCTTCGGTTTCAAAATTCAAACCTTTTCAAAGCCTTCTGGAATCATGTGCTAAAGGAACTGCAGAAAACCGTAATCAAAAGAAGGCAAAAGTGGATTCAGCAAGAAAATCTAATTGTCAAAGCGACCAATTTTTCATTTCATTTAAAGTTACCAAGTCAGCTTTTTGTAGACATCACAGCAAATGTGTTTCAGACTATCAAACGCAAGAACATGAAAACATTGATAAGTACGCCGGGGTTGACCAAAATCTATTTCGGAAAACTTTCAAATCACGCCGAAAGAAAAGTAAGCAACCGCTTAAAATGATATTTAATGGTAGTATGTATCGTGATCCTGCATATGTAATTGCTCAGTGGGCATCAAAGTTTGAGACTTTGTATACCACACCAAATTTAGACAGATATATAAGATGTTTCATGAAAAAGATAGTGGCTGTGTTAATTTATGTAAAGAAACCACTGTAAGTGTGAAGTTTGATCCTATCATGCTTGAAGAACTCACATACGTGCTTTCAGATGTTCAGCCAGCGGGTATGATAATATAAACTATGAAAACCTTAAGTATAGTGGCACTGCGATCAGGTTAGTCTTGATTACTATCTATAACTCTTTGTTGGAATATGGGTACATTCTGGACAAATTAAAAGATCTGATAATAACCATTTTCAAGTAGGAAGTAAGCATAAAAGAGAACCGAACGATTACAGAGCAATAACGCTTCTCCCAGTTATTGGTAAAGATTCTGAAAACAAAAAAAAAACCTTATTAAGTCAGTTACAGACTGAATTTAAAGCGACTAAATGCTCAATTAACTCACTACAAGAGGGCTTTCAGAAGGGTTTAGGTTGCAATATGACTTCATTTATGGTTAACGAACTAGTTAGCTATACTAATGAAAACCAAAGCAAATTGTACGCAGCTTTCCTTGATACCGAGAAAGCTTTTGACACGGTATGGCATGACGGATTATTCTATAAATTCTTGCAGATCGGTATCAATCACAGACTATAGTTTGGATTGTCAATCTATATAAAACTATGTACAGCAGAATTTTCAATTTCAGGAAGAATTTCTGACCGATTTCCGATGTTAAAAGGTACATGGTGATACGGTGCCCCCACTTTGTTGGGGGTGGGTTGTTTTGTTGGTGGAATTGATTAACGGATTGTACCTTCTTACAAGGTGTTCGCTTTATTGGGTTATCGTTGTATATAGGGTGATCGCCTTCGGTGTTATTGCCCGGATCGATAAATATCAATATAAAGTGTGAAACTTATAGGTGGAATAGATAGAGATTTGAGCAGATATATAAACAGAATGACACGAGCCCCAGTACATGAAAAAAATAACAGTTTAATCAATTACATAAACAATCGTGATAATGCATTACCTTAGGAAGATACACTTCTTTTTGAAATAAATCATTCACCGAATTTCAAACACAAATATACTTATATAAATAGCCAATCTGTTTTAATTGATAGAATTAGTTCATCATAGAATCGAGTGAACAATCGAAGTCATTGCCTTGTACAACTTCATAACCTGCTTATTTCCGGTTCATTCCAACTTCACTGTGGCTGTCTTTCTTGGTCCTTTTCACTTTTCTTTTATCTTCTCCAAACTCTCTATTGTCTCGCCTCTTTCGGCCTCGAACTTTGTGTAAGTAGGTGGATACGTAAGTACGTGATACGTAGTTACTTGGATAAGTAAGTCGTGGATACGTCTAGTGGAGCTATTTTCCCCTTTCAAAAGAAACAGAGAAGCAACCTAAATTTTCTGTCAGATATCCTGTTGGGAATAGATCATTACTCCCCTCTCGTTATGTCAGATATCATTCTATCGGAATTCAAACAGATACCAAAGGCTATCTGGTCAAGTTAAACATGGCAGACCATAAACAAACCTAGTTTCATAAGATTAATGTACTTCCTAAAGGCTTTCAACCTGACTCACATTATCAACTAAGGTAAGGCATTAAATTCTTAGAATACCTATTTTCCTATAACAATCAAGACGACACACTCAAACAATTCGTCAAACTTATATAAAGAAGATCATTGTACGGATTCAGAGAGATGAACTCACACAGTTGTATTCATATCAAGAAAATTGATCTACGAATTTAAACAAATAAATTCATGCAAATATAAGCAAATAAACCAAGCAAATCGTTATATTGATATCAACGAATTACATAAGATTGGCGCAAATACCTTGTGCTTTCATGCTTTGCTCGCTTCTACCCCAGAATGGTGTCCGTCGTCTTTCCAGACATCCGGCCCCTTGGATAAATGTTTCAAGAAAGAATTTCTTCCAAATTCAACCTCGGAGTCTCCTACCTTCGTTTTCTCTTGCAGAAAAACGTAGACTGACTAAATTTTGCGATGAGACATATTAAAACCAAGAATGTTCGTGTGGGAACCACGCCACTTATTTGGCATAACCAATCCGGATTAAATATATCTCCAGCCTTTTATAACTAGGCGCCAAAATTGTAGTCTGCGTGACCTCTAAATTTCCAAATAACTGATCCTGGACAATTTCAAATCTGACAATCGACAGAAATTTGCACCCTTACACACGGCAAGGTGGAATATTATCCCCCTGGCTTTACACTGTTTTTATCAATGAACTGCAAGATATTTTAACAACTTGCAACTTTGGTTTTGTATTCTTCGACCATCCATATCCTTGTTCTACTGTAGCAGATGCAGTAATCTATGAAGTGTGGATTCAGATACATTTCTAATAAAAGTAATATTATTGTATTTAATGAAAGCTCATCTAACTGCAAAATAAGACACAGGCTTTGGTTCCGGGAATCTGATGCAGTACTAGAAACAGAATTATGTAGACATTTTGGCATCAATTCATCTAAGTACAGCAAAATTGATGTTAGGATAATAGAGGCTAAAGATAAACTAGTAAGTTCCCTGTTCAACTTTATTGATACTGGGGTTAATGAGTATGGTTTTAATCCACTCGCAACGAACATTCTGTATAGCCCTATCGCATTCGCCCACGCAACGTATGCCTGTGAAACCTGATGCAACTCTAGCCTACAGCAAATACTTAGATTAGAGAGAGGTCATCATTTTTGCATAAAGCAATAAAGCACATACAGGAACTATCTAGATACACAAGAGCGGACATTGCACTGAGTTTACTGGGTGTTATGAACGCCAACACAGATATGACTAAGATATTTTTCCTGGAACAACTCTGCAGATTGATTGCAGCCTATTTTGCAAAAAAAAGTATTTTTCTCCGCCTCTGCATCAATCAAAACCCAAGTGTCCAAACCAAAACAAAACTGGTTTTATTCCTGACATTTATAGAGTACTTGAATATTTGACTTCAGTGGGTTTATTGAATCGTTCATAATTCGAGCTCGATTTCCAGTCACAAAAATCTAATTGGAAACATATTGTTAAACACGAAGTCCGCAGTCGCATGCTGCTCAAGCTGATTGGTGGCGATCTTGTCCAACAATGCACTGTGAGCCGCCATGTGCTTCTGCAGCAGGAACATCTTGCCGTCAGCACATGTTAGTTTTCTGAACGTATGGATGTGTGATGTGATTTGGATTTTTAAAGTAGCTTTAACAATTTTTCAGTCATATCGCTACGATGTCTGCAGTGTGGCAGTTTATAGTGATATCTAGCACTGGGGCATCATGCCGCAGATATGTAGCATGATGTCCCACCCAGTCACTTTATCCTGACACCAGGCCAACCAGTCCTAACACTAACCTCTTAATGCTTAGCGCCAAGCGAGGCAGCAGTTAGTACCATTTTTATAAGTCTTTGGTATGACTCGGTCGGGGATCGAACCCACGACCTCCCGCATCCGAGGCGGACGCTCTAACCACTTGGACACCGGAGAGGTCTGAACGTGTGGAAGGATATATTAACGACGCTCGTGTATTAGTACATGAACGCGATACCGTCCAGAATGTTCACATAGTGTCTGCGTTGTCGGCTCATGACCGAAACAATTGGCGACCGTCGCGTAGTATTTTTGGCCAAATCCCGCCTTGTTGGCGGCCTATTCATTTTACAAGAAAGTCTCATCCATTGGAGCTGCCAAGGTAACCAACAAGTGGCGGCGACATCGAGGGCCGCCTGGAAAGCTTCCAGGGCACCTATGGAGTAATAATCCCGGGGAAATTCACAGGCCGCGCTATAATTGCTGCAGGCCTGGGACCCGACTCGATGCCTCCAGTAACCTTAAGCCAGATGAGCGCTACTCAGCTGCATGGACACTGCATGCTACCGGCATGACATGTCGTAATCTTCCAGTACTGACAAGCGCGACACGTGCACAAAGCAGAAGTAGACCTGATCTACATTATAAAGGCCATACGGGGACCTGCCATCGACGAATGGATTGTCTGCATGCTCGTGAATGGCGGGTTGAAGTCTAAGCTCACGGTTGGTGGGCGATGGGTCATATGAAGGAAGACCAAAAATGCTGGAGCCATGGAGGGCCACCTTACATCCGTTTACTTTAGCCCCAGTAGTTACTGGAAGGAGACAGTCGCTGCTGTATAGCTGGATGCGGCAGCGAGGATCCCGATAGACACATCCAGGGAGTAAATGAGAAAACAGGTCGCATGGCAAATGTGCCGCCGGCACCGTGCAAAGTCGTTAGCCCAGTTTCAACTTCTGGAATCCATCAAGGTGCACCAGGCCGACTTCTTATTTCGCATGACAAGATTGGACGGCAAGTGTATGCTGTTTATCTCAAGCTAAACTTTTTAAGGCTGTAATCTCTTGTAACTTTATATAGGCTGTCATTACTTGTAGCTATGTATAAGCTGTCGTCACTTGCAACTTTTTATATGCAGTCCTCATTTTTAGCTATTTTTAGGCTGTCATCACTTGTAATTAACTATAGGTTGTTATCTCTTGTAAATATGCATAGGCTGTCATCACCTGTAGCTATGTAGCTATGTCATAATTTGTAAATTTACATAACCTGTCATCACTTATAGCTATGAATAGGCTGTCATCACTTGTAGCCATGTATAGGCTGTCATCACTTGTAGCCATGTATAGGCTGTCATCAATTGTAGCCATGTATCGTAGCTATGTAGAGACCTTAATCACTTGTAACTATTGTGCATCGCTGATGTTATTCGATACGTGTAGACCACAACTTGCAAGATCGCTGTGTTTTCTGCTTAGGAATGGCGAGTAACGTGGCCCAAGTATATTACAAGAGTGCTGCACCATCATTTTGCTGACCAAAACCAAATGGACCATGATCACCTCAATGACATAATCCACTTCGAGGATTTGAAATATATATCAAACCTCTTGTCTTGGCTTACCACAACTACGAATATAACTGGTTTTTGAAATTTAATCATTGCTCAGTATTTTAAAATCACAAATTGTTCAATGGCCATTCGCATGGATTTGGATTTGCTTTTATTGTAATCTTTGAAAAGTTTGAGTCTGTTTCGTTTGAAATCCTTCAACAGGCATCGTTTTTACGAATGATACATGTGCATGTAGCGATTAATGTGCATTATATCTTTGCTTAAAAGTAAAAGTATTTTATAACTCATTACAAATAACACATTGTTATATTTTATTTGTGATATATTAATTGTGCATGATATAAGGTCAATTCATATGCAAAATATAGAGATATCATAGTTCCGGATGAAACAAGAAATCAGCGTCTTAAACCAAATGATTCTTTGATTACCTTTTACAGAATCCTTCTCACGGAAGAGTTAAATAAAATAATCATATATATACATGTGAATGTATCTATCTAAATGTATAATTTAATAAGATTGATAAGAATGTACATACGTACATACATACATACATACATACATACATACATGCATGCATGCATGCATGCATGCAGACAGACAGACAGACACTTGCTTACACGGTCCAAAAACGGAGCCAAATATAAACATTCATTTCGTCTAAGTGAGGAATGTGCACATCTCGATTGTTGTGTATGTAATATGTGATAATTTTTTCCAATTAGTTTCGAGTAGACTGTGTACCATTTTTAAAAGGACGACGGGGAAATTAGATACGAATGCATACTTCAAAGATATTTGTAACCAAACAGGCGACTTTTAATAGCTTAAAAGTTCCACATCAAAGAAGACTGATAACGTATTTACACTGGCAATTTTCGTCCATCGGATACGAATGCATTTCGCACATCTTTACTTTACTTTACTTAAGCACAGTAGATTCCTTTCGTGTTCTAGGTCTACTATTTTTATTCTACTTAATCAAGAATGTTGTGGTTTAAAATATAAAACTCTAAGAATGTCCCTCTCTTCCATCTGTCATATACTCATATAAAATATCTGCATTACACAAGTAACATACACGTTCTAAATTTAATCGTAAAACATCCGTAAAGTTCGAGAAAATAACAATCAACTGACATGCATAACCAGAAACAAATTTACAAGCAATATACAGGGCTTAATGATAAAAGACTGAGGAAACGATAGGGAAAAAAAACGCAGTAGAATTGAATGACTATATTTTTAATAGAGACACAAATTAAAATTGTGTAACTCAAATTTAATTAACTACTTCGAGCTTTGCGTTTCGAATACAATTTATTCAATACATTAATCTTGGATTTTATTTAGAGGAAACGGATTTTGAAAACAGCATGTATTTTATCTTTATCAAAATAATTTTATATGAGGATATTACCACATTATAAAATGTGAAAACAGAATATGATCTTGCCACGGTCCTTCAAAGTTTTTGACTTTAGTTTTGTTTCTCAATAAAACCTCTTCAATAAAATAAATCAAGCCATGATGTAGATTTTACAAAACAATAGATATTTTGTACTGGTTACAATTTTCATTTTGTGTTTGGTTGTTGGTACAGACTTTTCAAATTAAACGTTTTCAAATTTTCATTTGGATGCTGTCATGAAGAAAGCTATTAATGATGCGCATGGAATGGTGCAACTGCAGCATTTGCTTCATTATTACGTCTTGGAGACAATGTTTTTTTCATCACAAAAAGAAACATATCCCGAATTAGATGTAACAAAACTAACATTCTATGGACACGAAAAGGAATGTTCTCGTTTTATGGTTAAGTAGCTTACTTTATGACAGTTTTGTAGTGTTATATTGATTTTGTGTTGCTAAGGCAACACAAAGGAGAGACAGAGACAGAGACGGGGG
>JAECUM010047310.1:0-35526 GCA_016617855.1 Megalonaias nervosa
AAAGGGGAAAAAAAAAAACAACAAATCGCCCAATCTGACACTACTCGCTTTTTTCCTACCTAGTTGAGATGTCCCAGAATATGCTGTAAATGTCCACACCCAAAACAGGTGATAATCCAGTGTAGAAGGACCAAAAGCAGACAATTAAAATCTAGTTTACGTCTGTGTTCACTTAAGTACGGGAAGATAAAACCCTTCTTACAGCAGTCGTAGTATAAACCTATTTCTATTATAAATACAGAAATAACAACACAGACGCAAATAGTGGAATAATCTCGCCACAAATCGAGAAAACCCAGCACTTTAAATCCGTTGATTCGGAGAGACCAACTGACAGCTAATGTAACCGTGCATGTTAATGTCCTTTTCGTGACAAAGATAAGTCCGACTAGGCCCCTCGGGTTGGACAGGATCAGATATGGATCTGCAACTATTTACCCATGCCGGCCCGAACACCTGCCTCCTCGGCAAATTCCCTTCTGGTACCAGAGGTAAGAGTAGGCAACTCTAGGGACTAGGTCTAGAGTAGACCCGTTTTCCACATCATTCCTTCCCTAATAATGCACGCTAGGTATGGTTATGTGCAAGCACGAGTCAGTTCTACGATTGATTGTCGTCTACCTGGATCAAATCAATCCATAAGGTTTACATTCTTCGCAATCCATGCCCCCCCCCCCCCCATCGCGGCAGTTATTTCTTAACATACGTCATAATATGAAATTTGGAATGAAACCGATTCGTGTTCACGATGCTAACTGTTATGTCAGTAAATAATGAACAAAGAACACCGTCTACACCTTTGTTTTGTTCAGTCATCGAGTTCATTCCAGGTACAACATTCCATTTCCAAGAAATGAAATATTGAAATTTGAAATAGTCTATATATACCTACTTATGTGGTGATTTTTGACGTTCATAAATAGCACCTATTAACTATAGAGATTATTTCAATGGTAATTTGCCACTGTGCTATTTATAAACGTCAAAATCCCCACAAGAAGAGATGTTCTATTAGCTCAGTTGTAGGTTTGTAATGAAGCCATCAGCATTAAAGAGTTACACAACACGCCATAAAGGAGTGAAGGTAACTGTTTCCGCTATTTTTTCGCTAATAGTTAAATAAATTAGAACATACAATTGCTTTTGATTGTATCTTAATATTTGAACGAAATTAAGCCGTTCCTTGTGAATTTGGTGTACGAAAAACCTTAATGGGTAAATAAAAGTCATCCGCCATATTTTTTTTTTATTGAGTATCAGTTGGTGAGTTGACAAAGTTTTGTTTCATTCCTTACTAGCTTAGTAGTAAGGGGTTGAAATATGGGTACATGAACATGGCAGTTAGGATGCAAGGGAAATTAACATTAGACCTCCATCGTGGAACAATGGCCCCTTGAGGTATAATCGCAATTCTATGCTAAAATGTACGTAGTTTTAACATTAGATTGTACTTGGCGTACAAGGCGATTTTAACATTAGTCCGTACACACAGACGCGCAGCCAGTATATATACTTAGCAACCTTATATATATATATATATATATATATATATATATATATATATATATATATATATATATATATATATCCATTGGAAAGGGTTTTAAAAATAAAACTGTCACTGTGGGGAAAAGAGGAATGGTGTTTTTAAACACATCTACAGGTTTAACATTAATGTGGCACTATGGATAGATGGGGAGTTGTAATATTAGTACAATTGCTGACCAACACCCTGTTAAAGATGTCCGCTACATTTCCCCATGTCGATATCAATAATTCTGATTTTGGATACAAAAAAATAACACTATGGTGACAATGGAAAACGTATACAAGGTCTCCCCGACCGTATAGGCGAACTAGGCGGTCGCCTAGGGCGACAGGCTTTAAGAGGCGCCAAGTTAGACAAAATTCATTGTTTTTGTCTCGGAGGAGGGGGGTACCAAAGTCATAGTTCGGCTAGGGCGCCAAAACCCCTTGGGCAGGCCCTGATACATATGCACACCCTGTGTCAACTAATGCCAAGGTATGATTCTATATGTAGCGTGCATTTTTAGAACCTGTACAAGGGTAATTCCGATTCTATTTTTACAGACCAATGCTTGTTCGAGTTTATCGATAAAATGCACTAATTAAACGATCCTCAACTAATAATTTACTTGGTACGACGATTACAAATAACGTATAATAGTAATAATGTTCAAATGAATAATTTTCCAAACATTTACTTTTTGTTAGAAAATCCGAAGCGAACCGGCCACATTAGGAGAAAATTACATGATGCGTAACTTTTTGGAGGATTTGCAATGTTTGTGAATTATTTAGAACTTTCTATTCTCAAATTTTGCATTTACAACATTTCAACTTTAAACATTTAAAACGGAAACATTTCTTTCACGAATATAGACTCTAATAAGTCTATAACAAGTGTGGCTGCTTTGTCTGCAGGGACTTGGGATTGTACACTTTACATTTCACCCTGTTAATGTCACTGGTAGTTGTAAACGTTCTCAAAATCACTTTGCGAGTGGCTTCGATGTCTGGAAAAACTCCAGACTACTCTCCAGATAAAAGATAAGATACCTTTTATGTATCTCAGGAGAGAATACATTGAGTCACAGAATGTCCACAACGTAGATGAAAAGGAACATCCAAAAACAAGAGAAATCAGGACCAGAGACAAACGTAAATGTATTTGTTTTCATTGTCAAGAAAGAACAGATTTTGTTTGATTTGGCCAGAATTGAGTAGTTTTCGATTTCTGAGAGATATGGTTGGCTTTGAAAAGGAAAGTTAGGTTTCGAAAATAATATGGAATTTTCAACTCCATGTATGAGACTTTGTACTTATTTGTACGTGCATAGTGTGCTAGCACTCCTGCAGAGTAATAGAAAAAGGACATATCGAATAGGGCTTTAAATAGAAAATCTAGTTATTTTGCCATCACAGCTCAAACTGTTACATTTAAGTAACTTTCCATAGTAATGTGGACATTTTTGTATGTTGAGAGACAGAAAATGGAGGCAGCAGAAACAAGCCATTACAAGTATCTCCATCCAAAGAGTGTGATTAGAGAACTCTTACTAATCTATTTGTTTTCTATTGTCTTCACCAGTTCTTTCATCAACCTTACATTTCTTTTTTTAGAGAATCAAAATAAGTGCACTCATTGACTGAGCATTATTGCTGGGAAAAAATATTTGAACAAAAGACATGTGACCTTGAACAGATATATAGTACGAATCGCCGACTCGATCGGAACACGGTAAAGCATTAATCACCAAGTAGCAAGATCAACTCTGGTAATATTTTTTCTGAACCGATTCCGATTCTCTGTCAAAACACAGAAAGTTAAGTAATAATTATATACGACTACAGAGACTTCGTGTATAATTGTAATACATTTTAAACACGTCAGTGCCGTTTTAAAGGATTTTTTAAAAAAACTTAAAATGTATATAAACTGGTACTCTGACATATTTCCTACTATAGTATCCAAATGCCATTTTGCTCTTAGGGAATGCGCTGAACCAAGAAGAATGATATTCTAATTCTCAATTCAATCGGAGCAAAGGTAGGACTTCATAAAAGAATTCCGGAATTCCTCAAAGAAAGCTAAAATCAAACTTTTAAATTTGATTAGTTAACATCAAACCACTGACCAATCAGACGTCATATGTTCACAGCATAACTAACATTCCACGTAGCCAACTTATGTATGGTGGCCTGTTACATAATGTAGTTCAAAGAATGAAGTTCGCTCATATGCTAAAATAGCTATGGCATATAACAAAGTTTTATCTGAGGTAAATATGCATGAAATGTGTGAAAAGGAAGAAAGTTTGCTTGTTGCATATAATAATAATAATAATAATAATAATAATAAATGGGGACTTTGTATAGCGCCTAATCTTTAGAAGCTCTAAGCGCTTTACAACATTTGACAACACTTAAAAAAAACATATATAATGATTACAAAAATAAAAACAAACACCACGAAATTAGAAAACAAAAAACATGCTGTAAATATTTTAGGTAAGGAAGCATTATTAGGTCCTTAAGTCTGTTCTTGCAGTTGAAATAGGTGAGTCTTAGGAGCGCTCTTGAATGAGATCACTGTGTCTTTGTGTCTAAGTTCAGTGGGCAATTCGTTCCACATTGCTGGGCCCTGGTCTGCAAAAGAATGTTGTCCATATGATTTCATTTTCATAGTGGGAATAATGAGAATACGAGTGTCAGAAGAGGAGCGTAAGTATCTTGCTGGTGTGTACACATGGGTGAGGTCAGATAGGTATGTTGGACTGGAGCCCGTCAGTGAAACGTAGCACAGAGAACAAATTTTGTGTTTAATTCTGGATCGGATGGGTAGCCAGTGTAGGGTACAGAGCCCGGGGGGGGGGGGGCGTTCTCTGATCGTGGTACTCTAAGGATGATGCGAGAAGGTGTGTTTTGAACTTTTTGAAGTTTCTGGAGCAGATATTGAGACGAACCAGACAGAATTGAGTTAGAATAGTCCAGTCTTGAAAGTACTAAGGAACACACAAGTGTTTTAGTGGCATCAACTGAAAGATACTTACGAATGGAGCTGATGCGTCTCAGCTCAAGATATGCAGCTTTGCATATGTTCATGACATGTTGGTGTAATGAGAGAGTACTGTCGAGAGTAACACCTAGGTTTCGTACTGACTGTGTGAATTTAATGTTGGTGTTGCTGATATTTATTGTCTGAGGTAAAGGATGTGAATGAGAAAGTCTTTGTGTTGTAATCAGAATGGCTTCAGTTTTATCATCAGCATATAAATTTTTGTTGCATGGTTTGTTTTGTGGCGTATTTTTTAACACATTATTTTATATGAAGTGATGGCTCTATTTGGTATGACAGAAAGTTTTATATTTGGTAGCTCATGCGAGAAACTTTTATATTTTGCATAAAGAAGAGTGTGATAGAAGTGGAAGTAAAAAAAAATGTAATTATTATACACTCATTTCTTTTCTCCGTTAACTTTACATTGACAGAATCATTCAGTATTTTGCGATACTGAACACCTTAATACTGCACGACGAGTGCTCTAAAAATAGTATAATGTATTAGGAAATACTTTGTAAACAAAACATGTACACTCATGTAGTAGACATTTTAGGTTTTAGTTTATTAGATTTGTTTGTGGATGAATTAAAGAAGCTGTTTCGTCTATTTTAAAATAGAGACAATAAAATGAACAATTTGGACGAGTTTACTGAGTCACAAATTAAACTTTCAAAGAAGCAAACGAATGAACGTGATATTCTCAGTGTCCACAACAAACGTGAGAGCGCAGTATTGACAATACCATTCTGATCATTTAAACAGTTATTTAGGAGAAATGTTCGTAACTTTTCATAAATGGAATGGTTCAGACTATGACCAGTGCCCTCTGGGGTAGATAAGAAAATGTCATCGAAAAGCATACTGAGGCCAAGGGCTATCGCATATGTCAGAGTACTAAATTCGAGGGAAAAAAAAAACAACGGAAAGTTTCGGTAGAAAAGTAAGGGCCTCGGAACCAATAAGCCAAGATGACGAAGAATTCTCATTTCCGCTGGCTGAATGGTTCTGTTACACAGCGGCGGCTTTGCAATTTTCCGCGTTAACTTTTTTGATACAATGTTTCTGATTTAGGCTAGCGATATACGCCATATAAGTCATAACATAGCTGGGGTCCCTACAAAGAGCATGCAAGTGACCAGGCATAAACATGTCTTCTTTAGCTGGTAATAAGAATGGCAAAGACTATACTTACATTTTTGCATCTTGAATTTATTCAAATTGTACTTTCTAAGTTAGCTCTGTAAATCCAAATTACATGAGCTATGTCATGGGTTCTAAAAGTTGATTACACTCTTCGAAATTGTACTGTAACTTCTACATATCCAACTGCAATAACATTCTTCTTACTGCATTCAAAATTAAATTAACGTGATATTCCATAACGTCTTTTTGATAATTTCAATTGAAAGAGTTCATATTTTTCCCACATTACGATTCCAAACATTCAATGACAGAACAGAAACACACAAGCAGCTGAGTCAAGACGTATCATTCCCTGCTCAAATCACATGTATTTCGTGTGGAATGTGGAATTGACACAGCTAATAAATTCAGTATATAACCAGCAGAATTGAGTAGATTCGACAAAAACAAACAAACAAACAAACAAACACACACGCCCAAAAAACAAAACAAAATCCATCCATTAAGTAGACCAAAACGACAATTCTTTTGAAACTAATGTCGAGCGCAATGAAGTTGAAAGGTCGCTGGGAGGTACTATCTGTGTATTGATAGTGTTATTGTGTTGTTGACGAATCTACGGTTGTGTATTTATTTTAGAATACATGATAAATTCAATTACTTTGTTTCTAAGAGTTTATTTTTTATAATTAAGCCTTAGTAAGAAAAAGAAAAAGTATATAATAAAAAGATTAATGCATTTGTATGGGAAAATATGAACTCGTTTTCTTGGATTAATACTTTACTCCCAAAGACCGTGTAGTATTAATCCTCAAAAACTCGTTCATATTTTCCCATTCAAATGCAGTAACCTATAATTGAAGAAGGAATATGTGACTACTACTTACACTGCTTTGTAAGTGTATACATATTCCATAAGGAACACCATGATGAAATGAAATACTTAATTGCTTTGTAAGTTTATACATATTCCATAAAGAACACAGTGATGAAATGAAGCTGAATGGAACTGAACATATGTACATAAGATAAAATAATAATAAGAGGCGATGTGATAAATAAGTATGAAAATATAACTGAAGAGTAGAATATGTTAGTTATGACATCAGATTTCACAATTTTAGCACATATCGATATTTCAAAACTAAATGATCTGGGCTTGTTACGTATTTAAAAGTCGTGGTTCATAAGCTAAATATAATAGAGCCGGGTGTTTGCACTGTTCTGTCATTAATGAAAATGCTTATTGCAGTAGGAGCAATAACAAAAAGCATTTAAGATCAGTTATTTTACTAACTGTGCAACATCTAGTGATATTTTTTTTTATAAATTGTAAAAATATGTTGGACAAATTTATCTAAATGCATGGATGCCAAAAAACAAATCTAATTACGGGCGCAATGGACAGTTTTTATGTACAAATTTTGAGGTCGCATCAACCTGCATAATATAACAATTCGTACAAAAACATAATACGACAGTAAGGTAAAAAATGTCCATATTTTTAATTTTTATAATAAAGCAAAACATAAGTATATAATTTACTTGACATGACAAGTTAATGGAAGCTCATAACAAAAGACATTTATACACCCAGGCTCCGAATTCATACATGCATTTTTCACCTCCAAAGGTAATTATTTTACACAGAGATTCTTATTGTCAGTCCAAATGCAAGCTCTTTCCGTCTCTGAGAATTTTGGAAAACATTGTGTATGAAACAGCTTGGTGCGATACAGAACAGTTGCCAGCCAGGTAGTTTTTGAAATAATCTACTTGCCTTGAACCCACATATCTACTGCCATAAGTGGCTAGCTCTGCTTCCTAGTCGACTATTTGTACACTGCTCACATGTTCTGAAGTAATCGTAGGACGTGTACATGTCTCGCATCAATTTCAAGAACAGTACAAGCCCGAAATACCTACTTCAAAATACATCCATATCTTTAATTATTAAACAAAAATAACTAAAACAAGTCTCATCATAGCCTTACGTTAGCAACTTTGACTGGGGCCAATTTACGAAACTATCTCCTACCACCTAAAGAGGACGCGCTAGCATATTCTAAAAATAAACTACAAGTGGGAATTTACTTTGTTGTTATTATTAGATTAACACCAGGAAGAGTAACAGTGACTTTTAAGATTGACTCATTGGTGCTTTTTTTCAATCGAGGGCTTTTATAGGTAAGTAATGGTTTTATTCTTGTCTTTATATATATATATATATATATATATATATATATATATATATATATATATATATAGTATATATATATATAAGCATATGCTGGTTATTGGCTATGGCATTGGATGTGATATAGATCGAACATTTGAGGTACACTGCCTTGCTTGAGACGAAATATGCGTTGTCTGAGATGGAATACACGTACAACTATGTGGCAAATACTTCAGCACGCATGGAATATTTTTATACATGGTAAGTTGATAAACGAAAGTTTCAGGACTTTGGTAGATCGTGTTATGGAGATAATGGCATCGACTTTGTGTAAAATGGATATCCACGCCATCAGCTATGGTCTGTAAGGCGGCAGATAAGAATGTAGGGCAGCAAAATGGCCAAGTAACACGGACAGAAACGGTATTCACTGATTCCATTAGGCACGTAGGTAAGAACTTCCATCACTTGTTTGTATATATGGCCAAAGGGTCTTGTTGATATTGTTAGACAGTATATTTTAAAAAAACTCTTCATGGCAGGCATATTTTAAATGGAGAAGAGTGTGTGAGAAAACTGCATCACTCAGCATAGTCGCTGCTTGAGGAAGGTAGTAATATTTGAAAATATGGATTTTAGCTCCATATGGTTCCCAGACGAACTGATCTCGTCATACTTATGTCTAGGATCCGTTTACTCGAGCAAATAAAAAAACAAAAACAAAAAACACCCCACCAAAAAAACAAAACAAACAACAAAACAAAAACAACAAACAAACCAACAAAATCCTAACGAAAAACTTAGTTTCGAACCTAGCGTGTACTGTGGTAAAATATATGAAAATGATTTGTTTGAATGAACACAATTGCCATTACATTCTAATAAAATTCCTACGTACTGGATCTTTTCAATGTTTTCAACATGTGTACTGTGAATAAATGAACTGTTCTGTCTTTGTAACATCTCTCAAAAATATAATTTATTAATTATTTTTCAGTACTTCCGGTTTAACGCATTAGCAGTTAATATGCTCAGATTTATTAGATTCAACAAAGAAAACCGCCCGAATATGCATTTTAAAGTAATAGGTATGTTGCCTTGCATTGACTCAGTTATGTGTATGTCACTAGATTGCACATAGTTCCAATAAGTCACCAGTTTTTATTTTCCACCTAGCGGAAGTGCTACCAGAATATTCTATCAATGCATGCGCTCGAAACTGTTGATAACTCAGTGTAGGATAACCAAAAGCAAACAATTAAAATCTAGATAACGTCTGTGTTCGCTTGAGTATGGGAAGATAAAACCCTTCGTAGAGCAGTCATAGTATAAGCTTAACTCTGTTATAAATACAGAAATAACAACACAAACGCAAATGGTGGGATAATCTCCTCACAGTCTGAGGAAACCCAAGAATTTAAATCCTTCGATCCTGGAAGACCAACTGACAGCTAAGGTGACCATGCATGCCATTGCCCTTTTGGTGACAAAAATGACCAGTCCGACTATGCCCTTTATGATCAGATATGGATCTGCAGCTATCTTCCCAACCCCGCCCGAACACCCGCCTCCTCGGCAAATTCCCTTCTGGCACCAGAGGTAGCGTGGGCAACTCAAGGGACTACAGTAGACCCGTTTTTCCACATCATTCCTTCCAATGCACGTTAGATAGGGCTTTATGCAAGCACGAGTCATTTGAGTTCCATGATCCATAGTCGTCTCTCTGGACCAAACCAAATCCATAAGGATTAAATTCTTCGCCACCGATGCCCCTCCTCCCACCTCAAATCGCGGCAATTATTTATTAACATGGGTCAGAAAATAAAATTTGGAATTAAACTGATTCGTGTTCACGCTGCTAACTGTTATGACTGAAAATAATGAACAAAGAGCAACGTCTACCTTAGTTTAAAGTCTAAATGTTTTGAACTGCATCTACGCTGTTCCAGTCTCTAGCTTAAACTTCAGTATCAGCTTCTGATTTGTACAGTAGCTGAAATTAGAAAATACAAGCAAACTGCAAATAAGCTTTCAAGGAAAAGTGTAACTCATAGCCTACTGTTACGGACTGGGTGGATCGGTGAGAAAATTTGTACATGTCATTAACAACACAATATTTATGACATTACAATACATGTAAAATGTTTAACATGTAATCGAAGTGTTTTCCAGAGCGTACAATAATTTTCTTGTGTATGCTGCATTAAATGCCGTTATCATTAGTCTGAACAATGCCATTATATGAATGATAATAATTGGTATTATGTGAATTTCACGTGTACCATTTTCCAGTGTCACAAACGAATACTATTGACCCACTTACACCCCCCATGAATAAGATCTTACGAGACAGTTTATCGACTTTTTATCATGAATATCACCTTTGTCACGAGTTCATTTCAAGTAATATACAAATTTCCATTTCCATTCCAAGAAATGAAATACTCAGTGTTACATTAGTCTATATGCACGTACTGCTGCGGGATTTTTATGTTTTTAAAGGGCACCTATAATTATAGTGCTTCTTTAATAGGCAATTTGCACTTGTACATGAATGTTTTTCGGAAGATATATTAACAAGAGAGATAATCTATTTGCACAATGGTTGGTTCGTACAGAAACCATCAACGTTACAAAAAACGCCATAATAGAGTCAAGGTAACTATTTAAGCTATGTGTTTTCGCTATCTAACTGTTAAAAAACTTAGAACATAATTTGACGGGTAAATACAGGTCATTCGCATTTTTACTGTTGAGTTGGTGAGTTGACAAGGTTTTTGTTTCATTCCTCATTAGTATATGGCATTTGGGGTGCAAGGGGAATAACATTAGGCCGCCGACTTGGAACGATGCCCGCTTAGGGTACAATGATAATTCCACGTTAAAATGTACATAGTTTTAACATTAGATTGCACTTGGGACACAAATTAAACACACACACACACACACACACACACCTCTCTCTCTCTCTCTCTCTCTCTCTCTCTCTCTCTCTCTCTCTATATATATATATATATATATATATATATATATTGATCGACACCCAGTTAAAATAATGACCACTACACTTCCCCGTGTCGCTATAAATGTTTGTTGGTTTTGGATGCAACCATAGCACTTTGGCGACAAGGCTTTAAGGGGCGACAAATTAAACGGAAGTGAATTTTTTACAAACTTTGCTCTAACGGTCATTAATAGGTGGAGGAGGACAATGAGTTGAATATGATTAATCATTTCCTCTTCAAAATCGTTGGGGTGAACTTCTGCTAAAACTTTTCTCGTAGTATGAGGTGGCACAATACGTCGTTGTTTTGTTTCTGGTTTCTTCTTGAAATGGTATGACCGTTTCATGACCGCAGACTCATCAAGTTTGATTTCCCTAGGATCTCTCTCTCTCTTCCTTCTATATATATATATATATATATATATATATATATATATATATAGTATATATATATATATATATATATATATATATATAACACAGGATAAACTCATTCTATTTCAATCTGTGAAGATGTAATAACCACAAAGAAATCACATTTCTGGTTAGAGATTTTCAGAGATTCATTCGAAAATTTGAAAATACTCTTGCAGCAAGACTAATGGAGAAACTCCAGACTACTCCTCGCCAGATTAAAATTAAGATACCTGTAATGTATCTCAAAAAAGAGAACACTGAGTCACAGAATGTCCAGAACATTAAAGAAAATGATAATCCAAAACAAGAGAAAACAGGTCCAGAGACGAACGTAAACATAACTGTTATCATTGTCAAGAAAAAGAACATTTTGGTTGATTTAGCTATAATTAAGTAGTATCTCATTTCTGAGAGTTATTGGTGGCCCTGAAAAGAATAGTTAGGCTTTGAAAATAATATGGAATTTTCAACTCTATGTATGATATTATGTAATTATTTTTGTGTCAACAGTGTGCTAGCACTCTACTATTTTATGTCCGTACGTGACACGGCTGATAGTATATCAGTATATTTGTGTGTATGGTATGTGCATATTCCTATGTCCGGGGTTGTATAATTGGCCCGACGTGTCCTCACTACGTGTCGTAAGAGGCGACTAAGAAGAGGCAACCTGTTTGACGAGGGTTGCATCCCGTGTCGGGGGAGGAAAGGATCCAGGTAGTTGAGCAGAGGCCTTCCGATGCAATACACTGCTTTGGCCTCAACTTTTTATAGACGGGTGGTCGGGATGGGCCCGGTCTCGACAAATCGGCTGGTCACTCCGTGCCTTAGGAAGTCTTTATTTACTCGCTCTCTTTCTTTATCTTTCTCTTTGTATCTCTCTTTATACCACCGTTGCCCCTACATTCTATCCCTTTAACTTTCCCTTTCCCAAGTTTTAGAAGACTTCCTAGAAGGCGGTGGCTTAACGGGTCAATCAGGAGGTAATTTTTCCGACTGAGTATATCTTACGGGATGAATCAGGAGGTGATTTTGCCTACTGAGTATAACATCTGTGTATCCCTGGCACTTGAAAAGTGTCCCCTTGTTAGGCTCCGTGGTGGGCGGGGAGCACGAGTGCTAATTTTAACCAAACCAACATGGAGAATTCCAAAAAATATCAAAATAAACGAACGAAAACTGGATCTGACTCAGATGACGAACCATGTAGTATGGATTCATTTCCACGCTTCATGGTTATACAATCTAAAGATGCCTCAAAACCGCTTACCGCACTCTCTCCCTTTGTGATTTGAAAAGTCAATAACGGGATCGATCGGTACACCAGAAAGTGTTAAAAAGTTGAAATCGGGCTGCCTTCTTGTTGAATGTGAGCGACGAGGTCAAACAGAAAATGTCAGGAAAATAAAAACTTTCTTCGACATTCCAGTGACTTCATTCGCCCACACAACGCTCAATACGTTCAAAGCGTGATTCGCTGTCGGGACTTGGCTGGAGTCAGCGACGCGGATATCATTGAAGGAAAGAAAAACGAAGGTGTCACTGCAGTCCGTAGAATACGTATTAAACGTAACAACAATCTGCAGGACACCAACACCATTGTACTCACCTTCAACAAACTAACAGTACCCAGAGTGGTCAAAGTTGGCTTTTATGCAAGTGAAGGTTGATGTATACATACCAAACCCACTTCGATGCTATAAGTGTCAGAAATATGGCCATCACGAAGACAGATGCTCAAAAAGCCAAATGTGTGGCCGATGCGGAGACCATTCTCATTAGGAATCTGAGTGTAGAGCAACTCCGCATTGCGTCAACTGTGGAAAGGAGCACTACGCCAATTCCAAGGATTATGATACCTGGAAACAGGAGAAGGAAGTACAGAGGGTAAAGTACATATCTAACATTCCCTATCCAGAGGCCAGAAAAATTGTACAGGCAAAAACATCCCTTCTTGGCCCATCCTCCATTGTAGTGAAAAACAATCCCAAAACAACGAAGGACGCTCAAACACAGACAGATCCACCCGATTCAACATCAAGCTCTAACCCCCACCCCCCATTACCAAGCACAGAAAAACACGGCATCTACTCAAACAACCTTCAATAATACCCCACTACCGAGATCACCAAGGAATAAAAACAAATCTCAAGGAAATAGGCAGCAAAAGGGGTCAGATGACCCCATCAAACTCTCTAATAGGTTTGGAGACATTGAGAGCATGGATGCAGAAGAAACTGCTCCATGTTTTCAAGGTGGCTCCAGACCTACCAACAAAAAAAAAATCATCCCCGTACTTCCTCCAGAGAAATAACCACACAGATTGTCTCCGCGAAAGGTCTAACCTAGCTCCACAATCTCCACTTTAAACTTATAATGAAGAACATCATCATACAATGGAACTGTCGAGGACTTAAAGCCAATTACAATGATATTCTTCTACTTTTAAACGAATATGATCCTGCAGTACTATGCCTTCAGGAAACATTTTTAAAAGATACGGATAACATCACACTTAAAAACTACTCCCTGTTTAACACCTACTTTCAGAATGTTGACAGGGCCTCAGGAGGACTTTCTGTTGCTGTGAACAATAGATCCCCTCATAGCGTCATCCCTTTAAACACAAATTTGCAAGCCATTGATGTAAGTGTCACCTTACATCGAGTGATTTACCTTTTGTTTTATTTACATACCACCAAACACCAACCTGCTACCAAATGAATTAGACACTCTTTTTCAACAACTTCCCACGCCGTTTGTTTTGCTCGGGGATTTTAATGCCCATAACATTTTATGGGGATCAAATCACATAAGTGACAGAGACCACAAAGTAGAAGAATTCATTTCTAGACACGATTTGTGTCTATATAACACCAAATCGACGTACTTGCACCCAGGAACGGGTACATACACGTGTATCGACTTGACAATTTGTTCTCCTTCGCTACTTTTGGATTATAATTGGAAGGTCGCTGAATACCTTCACAGCAGTGGTCACTTTCCAATCTCTCTTAAGAACACCAACGTTACAATTGATGACGCAATTCCACAATGGAATTTAAAGAAGGCCGACTGGGCCAAGTTTGAAACACTTTGTACAGCTAGGCTTAACAGGGATACCGTTCTAAATGACAATGACCCTATTCGATATTTTACTTCTGTCTTAATTGAGATTGCAGAGAAATCTATTCCTAAGTCATCACAGAACTGTAAAAGAACCCAGAAGCCGTGGTTCACCAAAGAATGTAAATAAGCCATTAGACAACGCCGAGAAGCACTGAAAAAATGTAATAATCGTCCAACGTCCGAAAACTTAACTAAGTATCGTATTGTTCGGGCCAAAGCTCGCCGCACGATTAAAGAAAGTAAAAGAGCATCATGGAACAAATATGTTTCAACTTTAAATTCTCGTTCCTCTATAAAGAAAGTCTGGGACACTATCCGCAAAATAAATGGAAAGGGAAAACACAATTCTTTCTGACATTTGAAACTAAATAACAGCAATTTCAATTCCAAACAAGACATAGTGAATATACTTGCTGATAGTTTCTCTACAAATTCCTCATCGTCTAATTATTCAGAAGCTTTCCGAAGATTAAAAACTCAAAAAGAAAAGACACGGTTGAAATTCACATCGAATAACTCGGAAAGTTATAATCAACCGTTTTCACTGTTGGAACTTATGGAATCTTCGAACAAGGACCATGATACATCATTAACAGTTATTCTGAAAATCTTCAATGATTTATGGATTATTGGTAATGTACCAAAAATTTGGAAAGAAGCAGCAGTAATACCAATTCCCAAACCAGGTAAAGATAGCGCAGATCCTACCAACTATAGACCCATAGCACTGACGAGCTGCGTGTGCAAAACAATGGAATGAATGATCAATTCTCGGCTTGTATGGTATTTGGAAACCAACAATTTAATATCTCCTTTCCAAAGTGGCTTTCGTTATGGTCGTAGCACCAATAATCATCTGGTTAGACCGGAAACATTTATTCGTGACGCTTTTATCAAGAAACATTTAGTAGCGGTTTTCTTTGACTTAGAAAAGGCCTATGACACGACATGGAAGTACGGGATACTAAATGACCTGCACGATCTGGGTCTAAAAGGCCGTCTGCCCTCTTTCATATCAAACTTTCTCTCAGACAGAGAATTCAAGGTACGAGTGGGCTCCACCCTCTCTGATATGCACCAGCAAGAGATGGGTGTGCCCCAGGGCAGTATTTTATCTGTGACGCTTTTCAACATCAAAATCAATAGCATCACCAAGTGTCTGGCTCCTGGTGTGGATTGCTCCTTATACGCTGATGACTTTCTAATATGTTATCGATCAAAGTACATGCATACAATTGAAAGACAACTACAACAAAATACCAGCAAGATTCAAAATTGGGCCAATACTAACGGTTTCAAATTCTCGAAATCAAAAACAGTATGTATGCATTTCTGTCAGTTACGAAGACATCATGATAAACCTAAACTCAAGCTGGACGGAGCACCTATTCCAGTTGTTGAGGAAACAATTTTTATTAGGTATTATCTTCGACAGAAAACTGACTTTTATTCCACACCTAAAGAACTTGAAAGCTAAATGCTTGAAATCTCTTGATCTACTTAAAGTAGTAGCGCACACTGACTGGGGTGCTGATAGAAAAGTCATCCTCAGTTTATATAGAACGTTTATGCGCTCCAAACTAGACAATGGTTGCGTTGTTTATGGTTCAGCTAGGAAGTCCTATTTGAAGATGCTTGACCCAATTCATCATTAAGGAATAAGATTCGCTCTGGGAGCATTTAAGACATCCCCGTGTGAAAGCCTCCCCTTGAAGCGAACGAACCACCTTTATCACATCGTAGAGAAATGCTTTCCGCACAGTATGCTCTCAAATTAAGATCAAACCCTCTGAACCCTGCCCAGATACAAAACCTTATACGAAAATAAACCAAACGCCACACCTACCTTTGGCATTAGAATATCATCCAGCCTTGACAGTACCAAAATTGATCTTTCAAAAATTCAGAAAACGTCCATCTCCGAAACACCTCCCTGGCTACTTAAACAACCAAAAGTACTTTTTACGTTACACGATGGAAAAAATCGGAGACAAATCCTTCCATCTTCCACAACTCTTATAATGAACTCCTCACCCAATTTGAAAACTAGACAAGAATTTATACAGATGGATCAAAAGATGAGGAAAAGGCTGCTGCAGCCTTCGTTAGTGGAAAACGCACAACAAAAGTTCGCTTGCCAAATGGTAAATCAATTTCTTCAGCCGAAATCAGAGCAATAGACCTTGCTCTGCAGTATAACGAAAACAAACGTATTTTAAACAGCATCATCTTCTCCGACTCACTATCAGTACTTCAGTCACTACACAATAGAAACTGGAGAACCCATTATTAACCAATATTCTCCTCAAAAATACTAAGCTGAGTACCTCCCACAATATAGTATACTGTTGGTTACCCAGCCATACTGGCATTAAAGGTAATGAAAAAGCAGATCGCGCTGCTAAAATGTCCCTATCCCTAGAACCATCTGATTTTAAAATACAGTATACTGATTTTAAACCTAGATCAAAGAATCTATACGTCAGAAATGGCAGGCATCATGGAATGATGCAGTGTATAACAAATTTCATGCCATCAAGCCAACCCTAGGAGAATGGACTCCTTACAGAGCCGTCCGAAGGGAGGAGGTAGTCATTGCAAGAATTAGAATTGGTCATACTTATATAACCCACTCTCATATACTAAAAGGAGAAGACCCACCAGGGTGCATTTCATGCAATGAACCATTCACTGTTAAGCACTTTATGAGAGTGTTTCGACCTCCAACCTACGCGCGATCAGTATTACAATGTGCGTGACTTGAAGGAACTCTTTGATACAATAAACGTGACTTGTATTATAGAATTCCTGAAAGAAGCAAACATTTATATGAGCTATAACTTTTATGCTATCATCTTGAGCAGTTTTATGTAATGTATATACCGTCCCCTTATTTTCAATAACTTTTCATCTGTCTTCATTAACATACACCATTTACATTCCCCGTTGATCGGGAAGCTCTGTTTATTTATTACCTTTACCATCTTATCGTTTTACTTTCGACTGTGTGGTTTCATATCGCTGGTCGATACGAAACCTTTTACCACTTTTAAATATTCCTAGATATAACCTTTTGTATGGCGCTAAATAGCCTGACAGTGCTGATGGCCCGTAAAAATACAACGCACCAACCAACCAACCTCTCATTTCACTTTGCTGTTAGGTTGTAGGAGTTGTAAGTGTGATAAAAGGTTGTAGTTTTGTTTGAAAGGGGATGGTAGGGAAGTTACAGCGAAATAGAGGTAGTATAGGGATTTAGTTTTGTTTACAAGGGATTTCACGTCTATTTTATCCTCTTTGTTTAATATTATACCCTTTCTGTGAGTAAATGTAGGTAGATAAGTGGGTTATGGTCAGTTCAAACGGCATATTTGATACTAAGTATGCGTGATTGAATATTCCTACCCTTTTCCTGGCGATTGTTTTTTGTGTATGTATTTGCACTCCTACCCTTTTTCACTTTTCACTCCACGTATGATATTAAAATAAAGCATGTGCCAACGATGTTTTTGTTTTATTTGCATCATGTGACTATCGCGTTGACATACGCTCTACTTGATGAATGTGGTTTTATCCAGGTTGCTGCGACAGTGACATTTTCTGGTCGTTGTTCTCGGAACAAATATGTTGACAATTAAGTGTCCTTTTTTATTGCTACATGACTTTCATTAAATATTTTCGAAGTTTTTCTACAAAAACATTGGAAAGATGTTTATTCTTGATATCTCGTGAGTATTGGATCTCTGATGCCATGGACGTGTAGCTTGCAAGTTTTGGGTAGTCATGTGACTAGCAGTGCAAATGGTAAGTACCAGGTCAAATTTCATCAACGCAGCAATTTCGTTTCGTCTGCCAATGAATTCAAGACATAACGAATATTATACTCACAATCTCTGAGAAAATAAACCATTTACGTATTGAGTTCATGCAGATTTGGCTTGATGAAACGTCGTTTAAGTTTGTTATGACCGCTTTGCAAGCAGCTACCCTATGAATTCCAAGTTTTTGATAGTCAATTGGTTCTGACCCCACACCCCATCATAAATGTCAAAATATCTCAAGTGTGGTGAAAGGGTTCATCCTTATTAATTAGCAGTTCAGACTAATAAATTTAAATAACTTACCATACTAATATGGGCATGTTTGTATGTTGCGAGATGGAATTTGAAGGCAGCAGAAATAAGCCATAACAAACATATTCATCCTTACATTACGATTAGAGAAGTCTTACTTGCCTATTTGTGTTCTGTTGTCTTCATCGTTTGTGAAATCGACCTTATAGTTTTGTAGAGAATCAATATAAGTACATAGGTTGACTGAGAATTATTTCTGGGAATATTTGAACAAAAGAAATGTGACCTTGAAAATATCTATAGTATGAATCAGTGACTCGATCTGAACACGGTAAGCATTATTCACCACAATAGCAAGATTAACTCTGGTAATATCTATTGTGAACTTAATTCTCTGTCAAAACACAGAATGCTAGGTAAAAATGTTTTACCACTATACAGATTTTGTGTCCAATTGTAATATACTCTAGCGCTTCGATACCTTTATAAAAGATTGTAAAAAAATTGAAAAACGTAGATAAACTGGTACCCTGAAAAATTTCTTACCGTTATATTAAGATGCCATTTTGTACTTAGCGAATGCATAGAATCAGGGTAGAATTTCACTATTAATTCCGGTATTCCTTTACAAAAATGCTGAGGCCCCATGATTAAAACAGAATCTCAGATTCAAAGAAAACTAAACTCAAATTTTTAAATTTGATTGGTTATCGTCAAGTCACTGACCAATCAGACGTCAAATATTCACAGCATAGCTAATTATTTTATGAACCAAGAAACCAGCCTATGTGAGGTGGTCTATTAAATAATGTACTTCAAAGAATGAAGTTTTCCATAAGCTGAACACTTTTGCTGGTAAATATCAAGGTACGTTTGGAAGAAACCTGTGTATGGGTAAATCGTACGCAGTTGTAGGCTTGAACCTTGAACTATTTTGAATTGTATAGCTTACGCCGCACAGGTACTACAGGATGTGAACTTTGAGATCTCACACGGCGGAAGTTTTATTGTGGGCACTTTCTAAAAAACAGGCTCGCAGCACATCATTTTCATAGTTTTAAAAGTTGCCTCTTGGACATCTTCGCTAGCCAAGGTTTCGATATGATGGCCCTATCTACACCTTGGCGTAACGAGCAGATATTTCTGTGCTTCGGGTCTGTGAATTTCATTGGATGCGGCGGCAAGCCACCGCATTCAATCAAAATTAAGTTGTTCAAATTTGAACAATGTTCCTCCGTGATCGAGACAAGGGGAGCACACAACTTGAATGGACTGATCAATAAGCAATTCTCCACTGCCGGTCCGTGTTTGTACAGATACATTTCACTCAAATACACATGTAATGGCTTCCCTCTGGTACGTAGTCATACTTTCGATGTTAAACTTACAAAGTATCCTTTTTAAGTAAATTGCCTCCACCATTTCCGGCCGATGTACAATGCACCGCTGTTACTGGCTATTGGTTTGTTGGCATTACATGCTAAGGGAGGCAACTCATGAAATCCAATAGTTGTTGTTAGGACAAAGTACTAAAATATCTGTTCAATCCGTCAAAGTGTAGATAAGGTTATCATATCGGAACCTTGGCTAGCGAATTTGCCTCTTGGATAGATCATTCATAAGATGTAATCGTGTTTTGCCAATCTTTCCACGAATGCATATTAATTTAACTAAACATTAACATTACGTACTATAGGAACTTAATTAGTTGACTGTGTCCAACTATTAAAAAGCAATAGTTTTCATGTAACGTGTTTTCTTGGTTATTTTAATGCACAAACAGTTTTTCCTAATTGCATCAAGTAACAGTTTTTCCTAATTGCATCAAGTTAGGTCAACATAAGGTTTACTTAATGTTTAAAGCTGAACTAACGAGATGTGTTGTTTCCCTTTCGAGAAATCAACAGAAGCTTAGGAAATCTTGCAAATTAAATTAATTTTCGATACTTAAAAATATGTTTAAATAATCCATTATTATCTGTGAATTCCATGTGCTCGCTTGCTCTTGCATTAAATGCAGAAAAGTTGCAAATTTCCCTAAACAGCCTTAATCAAAATAAATGTATCGACGACCTATGGAAATTCATTATACAAACAAAAGACATAAGGCATCATGCTGAATATAATTCTACTTCTGTGGAATTCAGTCTTTGATCACTCCAAGACTTTTTGAGAAATCTAAATTTAGAAATTTAGCCTAGATTTTGGAAAGTTGCGGAGTCTATAGATAACCCAGTGCTTTTTGTAGCACACTGAAGTGAGAATTTTGTTTTGTCTATTTATAGGACAATACCGTCTATAAAGTTAACATGTTATCTTTCAGTTCATCTTCGTCTTTTTTTTAAACTCACAATTCTAAAAGAGAGAAATAAAGTTTAAAACTTCATTGTTTCCGCACCGGGTACCCTTAAAAAATGGACGTTGATCGTCACACAGACCAAGTGACTCGCTGCTATGAATGGCGAACAAGAATAGAGACTGAATGATGCTTTAATTTTGAAAGGAGTCTTACTCAATATTATGAAAAATGTAAACATTCCAGAAAATACTATTAGATTGTTGTTCTTGGAAAAAGAAAACTTTCTAACCCATGAAGCAGCAGGCAGGGCGAACCCTACAACTTTTTTCCTGACCTTATTTTACAAAAATAAAGGTTCATACAGGGGCTGAAAAAAATAAGGTCAGTAACTCTAAACCGAACCTTCTGACTTTATTATTACCATTATAGTTTGAAAAAACGGATAATAAATCGTTTTAGTTAGCTCATTTTTTTAATTTTATTTTTGACTTTTTTGTTTTTTATGTTATAATGCGTTTAGTTTACTCGCCGGGTCAATTAAATTTTGTTGTTTTTCGCCCTGCCTGCTGCTATCGTTAATTAACCAAAGATTTTATTTAGACCTATACGATATCTAGATCTTGGATCATGTAGATTTATTGTTATATACCCAAATGGAATAGCCTGTGCTTGAGCAAAAAAGTTTTTGAACTTCATCATATCCATATCCCCTGAACACCATGTGTAGTAAATATTTTTTAACGTATAAGTATCTATTCCATTAAATACAACTAAAATATTGCAGTTGTCTCTGATCACCTACGGTATTTGTGTATAACGCTGAGTGACATATATAACGTCTGTATTCTTGTGTCTACCTCTTGAAAATATTCTAGCTGGATTTGTTTGTTTATCCAGCATTACATCATCATATACTACTAAATTATTAATAAATCCATCGAGCTCATCTATTGACGGTGCTTCATCAATGTCGGTGATAAATCGATAACATCATTATTTTCATCTTCTTCATTAATTAATTTCGCTTTCTCATTAAAATCCTTGAGTACCTCGTAACAGTGTTGATCATCTACGGATGGTGCTACTAAATACAGTTTACTCCATTTTAACCACCTCATTATTAAATTTAGTAATAGTTGTGTTTTACCTGATCCAGATGGACCTATTATAATCATCCTTATCGAATTTGGTAATGCTGGATGATGTTTTATTGGTTTCTGTTTTCGTGTCGCCGAAAAGTCAATTGTATCCATATTATTAATAATATGAGTCTATATTGTGTTCGATGTAGAGCATCTACACCTACTGCTGAATTAACTACAATAACAACGAAGAATAAACGACGTGCTCTGACAGGCAAATGTGTAAAATGTGGCACAAAGAAATACAAATTTGTCAAAATAAAGACAGGTGGAGATATCGCCGCTTCATTATTGAAATTACCAGGAACTCCATGGGCTAAATACCCCGGTGAGAAACATCTACCTGGATATAATTACTGTGGTCCTGGAACTCGACTTGATATCCGACTTGATAATCAAGATCAACCAAGATCAGGAGAGTATCCAATAAATAAGATTGATCAAGCGTGTCATGTTCATGATGTTGCGTGTAAAAATAAAGATTTACAACAAAGGCATCTCGCAGATGTAAAATTGATTCATGTGTTAAATTCTATACCTAATAAATCTGTTAGAGAAAAACTCGCTAGTTTTTTGATAAAATCTGCCATGAAAAGTAAAATAATGTTACGTGCTCGTAATTAATTATATAACTATTATAATGGAGTCTGTTTATTATAGCCCAAGAGGATATTGGAGAGGCAGATCAGCTATTACTAAATTATCTGAAGTAGCAAAAGTTTCACGTTCTGTTGCTGCAGCGTGGTTAGCACGACAGGCAATATGGCAAATGTATCTACCACCACCTAAAAAATTCAGTATGCACATTTTGATGTCAGCGTCCCTAATGAGGTTCATCAAGCAGATATTTTATTTTTACCACATGACACCATTAAAATTGGTAGACGTCAATCACGCACGTACAAATACGCATTAACTGTCGTTGATGTTGCAAGTAGATATAAAGAAGCGGAACCATTATCAACAAAGACAGCATCTGAAGTTGCATCTGCGTTTCAACGAATTTATCAGCGAGGACCTTTGCGATGGCCACAGTTATTACAAGTTGATCCTGGCAATGAAATTCTTGGTGCAGTATTATCGTTGATGAAGAAACATAACGTTAAAATCAGACGAGGACACACTGAAATTCATCGTGATCAGGCAATTGTTGAACGATTTAATCGAACACTTGCCGAGCGGTTATTTGGATACCAATATGCAAAGGAAATATCTACCGACTTTAAATCCGGAGAGAGATCTCGTGAATGGGTTGCAAGATTACCAAGTGTGATAGCTGCGTTAAATAACGAAATTACTCGTTCAACTTCCATGAAACCTTCTAATGCGATCACAAAAAAATATATATCCCGTAGCAATGACAGACAACAACCTCAACCAGTATTAGGTAATGTAGCTGTAAGATATTTATATGAGCCTGGGGAACTTGAAGGTGGTAAAAAAAAAGCAACCAATCCTATCTGGAGCGTGACTACACATACAATTTCTAGCGTGGTTAGATCTACTGGTAGACCTCCAATCTACAGACTAGATTCTACTGCTCCTGAACGTGGACTTGTGCGTGAACAATTACAAGTAATCCCTGAAGACACACAATTACCACCACATACAATTACATAACCAGAACCTCTACGTCGATTACATTCAAGACAGGTCAGCATCACATTATCACGCGTATGACCAAGATCACTATTAATTCTGTCTACGGTAAATTGTCTTGGATTATTATTCGAATATTGCCATAACATATTACAGTTACAGCTTGCACAATGATTATTCTGCCGTTGTTTTAGTGTTATAATAAATTCAGTATCAATATCAAAGTCACGATTATTTTTTTTTGTCACATTGCTTATAACCAGATAGTTTTTTCTTATTACGTCATTATTAACAGTTTGATTATTATTTTCTGTAAAATTCATAATAACCCTATGTAGTTGAGATATTCTTCTGACTCTAGAAACTGCGAGATAGACTAAATTTGACCATTCGATCCGATCATCTATAATCCAGATATTTGTATCAGAAATAGTTAATCCTTGTGACGAGTGAATAGTTATAAAGTATCCTAACGTCCACGGTGATTTATTCATACTCAGCGCATTCTCAACAACATTAATATCAACCAAAATAATATCGTTCAAGACGAGATTCTGTATTCCACCACCAGGAATTTCAACATCAATATTCTGTCGTCGAGTATCTGGGGGGCGATAACACAAAGGTACAGGCAGATCTGAAAACTTTTCTTTATGTAACAGAAATAATTTCTCCTGTAGTTCATCACGAACTATTTTTCTACTTGCAACTATTAAATCAGCGGGATTCCATAAACTCAGAAAATCATTCATAGAAGTCTCTGGAATTACTCCTAGCATTATTTCACATTGTACTCTGTCTGGCTGTAGTCTGATTAATCTTTTAAATTCCTTCAGCGGTTCGTCAATAGCTCTATGGTCATCATTTATATCTTCATAATAATCTACGTTATTCTTCAGCCATTCATGTGGAGACTGACCAACAAAGGGTGGTGGTTGACCATGATCACCACACATTATTACAGCAGTATTCTTTGTTAATAACCAATCATGAAATGTTTTTAATATTTTTAACGACACCGTGTCTACCTCGTCCCATATAATATATTTAGGTATATATTTCTCACCCATTCGTTCAGGAGTCCATGTGTCTCCACACCATCTGAAGAAACTATGATATGTACATGATTTTACTCCTCGTTCTTTTATTTCCCTGGCTAATTTATGTGTAGGTGTCAAAACAATTATATCTGAATTATTATTCATGAATAATTTAATCACACGCGTTGTTTTACCTGAACCACCGCATCCGTTAAGATAAACAGTCTTATGTCTAGCTACAGGATCGTATACAGATGGTGCTGATGACTTTGATATTTGATTATTATTTTTGTAATATATTTCCATAATTTCAACGTCGGCAGATTCAGAATAACTAAGTATATTTTCTTGTTTTATTCTCCATGATCCCCCATTCACCATTACCAAGTAGCGGTTTTAACAAATCTGTATATTTTTTATTTATATAAAACGAATCCGTTGCTACTCTGACAGCATCACGAGGAAATCTATTTATCATAGACAGTAGATTTATAGAAACATATGCCAACATCGATGATCTTAAATGAGTAAATTGCGGTGAGTCACCATCAAGATAACTCACAATTGTACCTAGTTTGGTTCCGTCTGACAAATAAGCATTACTCCTATTTATAAATGTGTTTTTTTCCGTTGTATCGGCGATTATAAAATCGAGTTCAGCATCGTCCATAATCAATCTTGTACAGTGTCTTTTATGATTATATGCTCCTCCTTGAGTAAATTTACCAATTATCTTTCTACCAAGATCTTTTGCAAGTTTTTCATCGTGCTCGTCTCTGCATTTACGTATATTATTAGTAATTTTAATAATGTCATCTTCGTTGAGATCAGGAAATTCTTTCCTGGCATCATCAATATTAAACCTATTTGGTTCTGGTAACCAAACTTGCTTTTGTAACCGATACGATATAATTGCCTCACTCACCTGTAAAGATATTAAAATTCCAACATCAAGCATATATCGCAATAGTACTATTGGAACCCAACATTTTTCTGAAAAATGTCTTCCAAACCAAGCATAAGTAATCGGATGGAGATTTTCTGTAAACTCAAATGATTCTACATGAGCAAATCCTGTTAAGTCAAAATCTGGTAAATGTCCGTTTATCGCAACTCTGGTCATCTCGTGTGATGGATGTCCAAATCTCTTAAAGTATTCAGAACATTCTCCGTATCCAAGAAAACTCCCGGGATAACACGCTACCATATCGACGGAGATAACGTCATTATACTTATATTTAGCATTCCACAATCCTCCGTGTCCATATTCTATGCAGCTTTTATGGATATCTTCAAGAAATTCCGATCGTGTTGGTTTCCATAAATTTTTCTCCTGAGCGAAATGAGCCGCTACAGATGGAACAGTAAAACAATTATTTAATAATTGTCTAACTTTGACATCGTCAGAAGTATATTTCAGCGCAAGATGTTCCATTTCTACATTAAGAGATTCTGTACGGTAAATATCACCATTAGGCCGTACAAACTGATCGTAATAATCATATTCTGAACTTTGAAATAACCAAACAGATACAGGGTCACTTTTACTGATATTTTTGATAAAATCAAATATATGACCATCATAAAATTTAACCGTTCTATCTCGTGGAAATATTGTTACTGCTGAGGTCCACGCATGCGAATTATGATCAATAATATCTATCGGAGCTCCATTTTTTATGTATTTTGGTTTATATAAAATCTCTCCGGTTAACGTCTTCACTGTTATTGGAAATCTTAATTTCTTTTCTAGATCAGCAACATCTCTGATAGATGCTCCAGTATCTTTAACTGATTCTGCCCATGTATTTATTTTTTTACGTCGTAAATCTGTTAATCCATTACCACGTATCGCGTTTATGAAATGTTCTGTAACTCGTTCAGCTACACAGTTTATTCTTGACTCTGACAGTCTCATTGGTTTGAGATCCCCGACGTCAGGTTTATTATTCAGCGGATATATTGCATATACAACCGCAGTCACAGGGTATCTCCGTTCATAATACGGTTTGTCAATACCGGTCAATATTCCGGGTTTAGATTTATTATTTAAGAGAACAATATTATTTCCTGACTGTATGCGTACTTTATCACACTTATCACGAATAATCCAAGTATCTTCTTCTGTATTTACAATAAATTTTATTAAAATAAAATATTTTTGATCATCAAGGTGATTAATAATCGCTTTTCCTCGTTTGTCATTCATCATATTAGTAACATGTCCGACTCTGAATGTTGACCAGACATGAGCAGCACCACTATTACGAAATTCCTTCTTGGCTTCACGGATATGTTCGGTTATATTCACATCCGTTAAAGCTAGATCTTGCATCAAAGTACTAAATTTATATTCTGATAGTCTGTCAAGATCAAATCTAGCTCTTTTAGGTTCAATTGCCGATAATTCGTTCATATAATTAAGACAAATATTTAAATTAAAATTTTAGTATATATATAATGATTGAAACAAAGAACAAATGTGCTTGGCTCAAAATTGGACATACTTCTCCTTGTAATAAATCGTGCGTGAACAAATACTGCGGAAATCATGCGCAAAGTATCAAAAATGGAAGTACAGGACCAATACCATGTATTCAATGTTGTGTTGGAGTCAGAGGAAAAACTCAATTGTGTTTAAAATGCGGCGGAAAAAATTATAGAGAACTAAAACGATATTATGATAAAAAAAATAATACTTTGACATTGTCAGGTAAATCTCCTATAAAAACCGTAGAAGATTATCTGGCCAGATTTCAGAATAATGATTTAAACAAATAATATTATTATATATAATGACTCAGACAAATCAGATCCAAAATGATATTATAAGACAATTGAAAATTGAGTACTATGAGAAACACGAATTTGTGAAACATCCAACCATTAAAAATTATGAAGCGTCTCGAGCTGGTGTAATTAGAAACTGTAGATTGAAAAAACCAGTCGGCAGTCTTGATACTTCTGGTTATTTTAGATTTACCGCTGGGGGGAAAAAATATCTATCTCATAGATTCATATTCGAGTGTCATTTTGGATTGATCAAAGATGGACTTGTAGTTGACCACTTTGATGGGAATCCCCAGAATAATCATTTATCTAATCTGCAAGTCACTACACAGAGTCATAATTCTGCACGTGGAAATACAGGAAGATGTAAAATATTTAAAAAGAGAGCGGTTAAATCCATAAATACAGAAACAGACCAAGAAATGACTTTTCCCTCAATAAACGAAGCTGCCAGATATTTTGGTATACATCCACAATCGGTACAATATGTAGCTGATAAAATACGCAAATCTACATATTCATTCAAATATGATCAGCGGGTAATATTTGAATATATTATATAACCACATCCTCTTAACAAAAAACAGAATAAATAAATATTTTTTTTACTGCATATAGTTCGATTCTATCAATTTTACCATGGGTTTTGTTTAGTCCTTGACTCTGTCAGGGGTCCTTTATCTTCACCGTCGCTCTCAGTGTCACTCTCATTTTTGACAGTATCAAATAACATAATCTTTCTTAATTGCATTACACGATTGTCCACAATCTTCTTTTTCTCGTATTCACGAGATAGTTCGGATCTGATATTTTCGATCGAACGTGCAAGAGGTGCAAATAGCTTTACCTGTTTGTCATTTACCATTGCCAAGGATTCTAACATAGACTGATAGATTAATTTTACGAATTTATAATTGGATGGTAATGTGTATTTATTTTCAAATTTTCGTTGTTTTAATATTTCATAATCGCATAATATTTTTTCAGGATCGAGATTATCAGAGAGATTTATTCCGTTATGTTTTAATTTTTAATAGCAGAAATAATATCATTAATGTTTTCTTGGTTCATTATATATATAAATATTTCTTTAAAATAAAAAATATTTACAAAACATATAATCACAACACAACCCCATATGAACTCCTAGCTTGCCATATGACATGCTAGCAAGTTCAGGGGCATTTGAATTAATCCCCATGTGACCCCCTAGGTTGCCATATGACATCCTAGCAGGATGAGAGGAAATTCTAAAGATGAAACAGACAGACACAATTTATCCCCATGTGACCCCCTAGGTTGCCATATGACATCCTAGCAGGATCAGAGGTTACATATAAACTTATCCTAATGATTGTATGAATATGAATATATACAAATGGTGATGACGGGGGAATCTTGTCTACGTCCAACAGATTTTGTACACTCTCCCCCAATACAAAACCCCGGGAAGTGCAAAAGGTACACCCACCACAAGGGTGTATGATAGGAGAGTGTATTTTGTCTGTTGTGGATTTCGAGGAAATTCTCCGGGTTCCCCCAATTAATAGCATCCGTCGCCAAATGCAAGATAATATATCTTTAGCATTTTTGGAGACTCGAACACGCGAGAGTCTGCACAACTTCGATCTACGTCCAAACGCCTTACCACTTCGGCCACCGCTCTCTCATCAATAATACAGTTAAATTTAAGTATATATAAAATATTTGCGCTGTCTCACAGAACTTGTATTACTAATAGAATGTAGAACTGTAGCGTGAATTTACTTCAATTTTTCAAAATTCATAAAATAATCACACGTATGAGTTATCGTTCGTTAAGTTCAAAATACATGTGTTAGAGCTAAAAATAACTCTACGTACTTGGTATATAAAACTGACGTGAATTTTTAAAGTCATCAGAGTCAAAAGGTGCATAAATATCCCTCTCTGTTACAAATTACTGATTCACTAACAGCTAATTGCTTACAGAAAACAAATAAATCACTCAATAATTAACGAAAAACAAGATATATTCGTTGTCTGTAAATCGAACGTAGTAGTAAGGGAAATAATCGTTTAATTTACTCTGCAGAGAGAGATAGCAGAGTTATCTCGCTTTATTATATATACAATTGCTTTAATCATAGAAATTGATTATTATTCAGATTTTATTAATTTTGATTAGTAAACTACCCATCAAATTATTTCAGAATCAGATTATTTTTTTCCCCCTGATTATTTACTCAGACGTTCTACGAGCGTATATACAAATTAATATTAAGTGATTCTCCTCGTAGATCCAAAATGTATCCTGTCTGGTCAGTAAGTTTGAAATTTATTCTTGACAATAATGGATTATGTACACGTAGATAAATTGGATTAATTGGCTCAGATACAATTAACCACCCGGGCGGTACTTGAGGACTAAATGTATATAATATATACCCTTGTTGAGCCTGGTTAGACTTTGAAAGATCTACTTGATAGCTGTCATCAATTACGTCACATACTAGATTGACCGCGATCGTTGATGTTATATTAACAATACCAGGTGAGATATGGCGGCCTCCACCATGTGGATCATTATTATATTTAAGAATAGTTGGTGTAGGTATTAATTTTTTCCATGAATCACATATTCTTTTAAAGTGTTCATCAATAAGATCATTAACTGATTTCTTTAGCTCTTCAGAGTTAAATCCAGGAATTACAAATGTTGGTAGCTGTTCTTCTGTGATTCCATAATATTTAAGAAATACTGTTTTAAATAAACGTTTATAACTTACACGCTGAATAGGACCGTCTTCATTAACTATGTAAGTATTAAGAAATCTATCTGCCGGTACGTTTAATGTTTTTTCTCTGTCAATGATAGCCTTATTTACATATTCTAAGTCTGATGCAACTTGATTCAAATGTTGTATTGTTTCAATTATTTGATTTTTTAAGTCATCGTTGTAGGAAGTGCTGATGCTGGAAAATAAATTTCTTAGATCATTAAGTACACGTTCATGTTCAGATTTAATTGGTCTTGATTTTGAGTTAATTTCTTCAACATTAATTGTTGCTATTCTTGTTGTACCTTTACCCCTAACGAAATCTATAAAATGAGTATACTGTGCATAACCACGATAAGCATCTTGACTCTCTATAAACGGATAAGTTTTTCGATATTCTGGAAGTTTTATAAATTTTTCAACATCTACGACGAAATTAGATTGTTGTGGTTCTGGTGGTCCTTGATAAAGTGATGGAACATCAGGCCATCCTAATACTGATCTAATCGAACTTTGATAAATATCTACAGAATAATCAGGGGAATTTATTTCAATCACCGCCGATAATGTTGGTTTGTAAACAGTAATTGCCATTTTTGATTCTTTTCCTGTAATAGATTTAATTCTGCGTTGGAATTCATCATTAATCTGTTCTATTTGATAACTGCCCGTTGGAATAGCAACTACTTGCCAATCAGGAGTTCCATCAGGCTTATTCTTATTAGCGAATACCAGCGAATTATTTGGCTGTAGTCCACCAAATGGTTTTGATCTAATATTGGGCCAGCTATAATAAACTCGCAATTATGCTAATGCTATTTCTTTTGCAGGAATTGATGTTGGAAAATTGACATTAAATTCAGGATTGGTCAAACTTAACGATATCATAGTAGTTTTTGACGGAGTTGTATTAGTGACGATCTGCTGAAGTAACTCTCTTGAGTCAGTCATTATTATTATTGTTATTATTTAATTCGCCTTGGTTATTGTGAGTGACTTTGTCAGCGATTCTGAATGCTTCATCATAGGTCTTCATTATCGTTACGAACTCCTCATCAGATATTTTACCATCGCTGAGATACGCAGAAAGATACGAGGATAATTTAGAATAGGCTGTTGTTGCTGAATGTAATTTTATTATATACTCATGTAATTTAGTATTTGTACATGCGGATATCTTCTTAGCTATAATACTAAGAATGCCTGCGATAGTCGTTGAAGTTGAAACGACGATTGCTACAACTGCAGGCGCTGTCATTGTTATTGTTGATAATAATAATCCGGCCCCAGCGACAACAGCAGAAACTGAGTAAACAATTATATCAATGACAACCATACGTCTGCGATATTTTTTTACTTTTATTGTATAATTGTCGATGATATTTTTTAGTTTGGTTTGACACTCACATAATTGATTATATCTGTGACGTTGAACGTCGATGTAGGACTGAGATCCTTGGTTTTGATCCATTATACTAACAACGTCATTTAATTAAGTTTCAGCTACGAATTCTAGGCACCACCAGTAACGTCTCGTAGGTATTTCCGTTGATGTTAACGTAAACGTTTCTTTGATGTTCTTGGTTAGCATCACCAATAGAGGATTATGATATACATTCGGTGATAATGAAGTTGCCGCAGTAATTTCCAAACCGTACATAGACAACCTGTATAACCCAGTTACTTCTGCGGTATATTCGAGAGTGTTATTTTGTGGTGTCCATGTTGATGATCCTGATGCTACTGTATATACGATATTTTTAATTTGTCCGTGTGGAATTTTAATCAGATTAGTTTTTTTAACAATACTAGGTATTCCACTGACAATATCATTGAGTTTCATGTTAACGTCGTAGAGTTTTATGTCAACGGTTGGTTGTTCCCCAAAAAATCTCTAATGGTTTTGTTTATATTTCTACGAAAATTTAAAAACGTTTCTACATGTTTAGAAAAAGTATTACTGAGTGTAGTCATTTCGTCATTGATTGTTTTTAGAGGAATTTCCTTATCATCGACGTATTTCTTCGTCGCAGCATCAAAATCATATTCTGGTGTTCTAAGATTATTAATGCCGTTATTATTCATATTGAGAAATGCACGCATTATACCACCGTTGGCCAATACGTATTTAGATTCTTGATCGTCGACATATTTCTTTGTTGCAGCGTCTGTATCTGTGACTGGGTTTCCAAGGTCTATAATTTTATTTTGATTCATAAGAATGCTACCCGTGAACGAATCACCAGCTTTCTTAATATAATCGCTGACTGACGTACCGGAATCTTGTATTTTACCTTGATCAGTAAAAGTAACTATATTATTAACAACCGCATTAGGAACTCGTATAAGTACATCTGGCAGTTGTATATTACTAGTTTTTAATCGTCCTTCCTTATCCTGAAAAACAACTACTTCATTTTGATCCACACTGGTTATGTTTAATAAATCGTCAATCTCATTTCTGAGCTGATCGAGAGTTGCGTATTTAGATAAATCAGCTTGCTGCTGAGCTTTACCACGAGAAGATCTTCCGTAAATATCTACCATTATATTTACTAATGTCTGTTTAAATGTGACGCCGTAGTATATTCATGTACAACTTTGTGAGGTGGTTTTGTTGATTTTGATACAGCATCAAGTACGTTAAGTACTTCTCGACCACATATTGGTGGATCAGTTAATGTTTGTGTTGGTAACGTTGAATACTATATTGGAGTACTTTGATAGCCGCTAATATACTTTAAGAATTCTTTTGGTGGAGCTAGTCCGTATGAATCAAAATAAATAATTCCACGTGGATCAATTGCATATCCGACCCAATGTGTGCCTGGACCAGAGTTTTCATCGAGATTAATAATACCGGTTTCAATATTGTTTGGTTGTTTCGGTAATTGATCTCTCATGAAAACTCCTCTAAAATTTTTTATTTTTAATTTTTTAGCAGCATCTAGTAAATCAAAATTGGACATAGGAGATATCAGTAAACTGTCCCTGGTAATCTTAGGCCTTTTCCGTACCATGAATGTGGAGTCCCTGGCAATCTTAGACCGCGACCGTATGCTGGGCCTGATAATCTTAGACGGCCCGGCTGTGGTACGTTTGGTGCTCTTAGACGTCTTCCGTGTTGTTTTGCCCGTGATCTTTTTTTTGAGCTTTCTGCGTGTATGATTCCCTGTCCGGTTGCTTTCTTTAATGCCATTCCAGCAGCGGTTCCAACAGCGCCTAATGCAGCTGCTTTTGCAACAGCTGGGGCTGCAGCGGCTATTAATGCTGGTATAGCTGCAAGAAGTGGAAATATACCACCCGTCTTAACGATGTCTTTAATGGCACCCGCAGAAAGATTAAGTTTATACCTTTATTTGATTTTTTGGCTTCATTGAAATGCCTGAGCTGACGTTCTGTAAGAGATAATTTATTTGAACCGCTCATTTGATCCTTTTTTAGCGATATTTTTAATCCACAGTCATTTTTTGATGCTGATTGTATCCTTTTAATCTGACCAGGAGTCAGACTGACACTAACGTGATTATACGACATTATAATTATCATAGATGACCTAATTACATGTTACATATTTTTGACTGGAGCATCAACTACTCGCATTCGTCCACCAACACCTTCAAGTAACATCGATTTATCGCTAAGTATAACAGCAATTGCTCTCTAATTGGCAATAGCTCCTATTGTCACACGAGCTCGAAAGTGTATATCAACTACTGACTGTCTGGTTAAATCTAAATGTTCAAGCGAAAAGTAATAAATTGGATATAAGGTTGTAAAATCCAATTGTGATATTTGTAAACCAGAATCAATATTTTGATCACGTCCCATGAACGTCATTAATCGATGATATGTACGTGCTACATGATTTTGATCGAAATTTAATAAAATATCCTCAGATGGTTCTTGATGTCCATTTATCCTCAGAGACACTTCAGAAACACCAAGTTTGTCAAATATCATAATGCTGCGTGTTTGATTATTTACTCGTGCAGCATCTTGAAATGCAATAAATATATGTCGTGGTGCAGAAACACCTTGCTGAGAAGCTATTTGCCATGTAAATAAACCATTAATATTACTCTGGATAGCATCTGTGGTCATTGTCAACCATGATAATACTGATTTACCGCCGCTGCCCATGAAAGAGAGTAACCGATCTTCTTCAGGTATTGTTGGAGTCATTACTGGCATCCATAATGAAAGTTTTGTCAGAATTACTTTACCATGAAGTGCCGCAGTTGCAACCCTTATAGCATCAGCATCAGCGCCAACTCCCATAACGTGCCACATTGCATCATCGTCGGTTGCTTTTCGTACGAGTACAACTGTATGTTTAGCTCCAAAGATGACTTTCCTGACATCTCTACAAAATCCAAAAATATGTGAAAGTGGAATTGCGCATGAAAATGCTCTCCTATTACCTTTCAACATTGATCGACGTGTTGCAAATCCTAAGTTGAAATTTGGATTTGGAAAAGGTAGATCTTCAATAGCAGCAGCAGCAACAGGAGCAGCTCGATCATTGGGCCGTCGAAAAATCTGATTTTTGTATTCAGGATGGTCGGTTATATCCTTTGCAAACATCATTGATGGACCAGCTGATCTTGAATAATCGTCGCTGTATCTTGCTAAACCCAATATTGTTGTAGCAACATCAACGTCTTTCTGAATAGATTCAATATTTTTCCGTCAATCATGTACGTAGCATTATCAAATAATGCCATAATACCATTATTAACAAAACCAACATTAACATCAGCGTTGTATTCAGTATTATCTGTTTTTATGATCTCACCTTCTACTTCAATAAAAGCCTCAGCGGGTAAGAAATACCTACTTGTATCTTGAACTTGTAGTTCAATTCGTCCACGCTGATCTGGAATTCGAGCGTCATAAGAATAATATTGATAATCACGCACAGACTCATCCTTGAGTACTGGTGCGTCCATGTCGAATGCGGGATCAGATATGCACTTGAACATATTTATTATAATTATTATTGTCTAAAACGAAGACCACTTCCTGCTATTAGACTAGCGGTTATATTTTGTTCTTTTTCTGACATTGGTACATCAGCCAACTCTGCTAGTTTTTGATTAGCAACTTGATTTATTATTTTACTGACATTTGCAGGCATTACTTCAGTACTAGGTAATTTTACTGGTGTTTGAGGTTTTCGTCGTATTAATCGTGTTAGTCTATCTTTAATCGCCGAAAATGCTTTACCAGCGAGATTACCCATAGCACCAATACCTTTTTCACGAACAACATCAATAGCTTTCATTCCCAGTTGCTTTGCAATCGGTATTGCTTTTGGGCTATCCTTCTAAATAGACCCTGAACAACATCACCTAGTCCATCTCC
>JAECUM010047312.1:0-12094 GCA_016617855.1 Megalonaias nervosa
GAAGTAAACCAGAGTGAGAATGAACAGTGTGGGTAACCATGGAAGTAAACTAGAGTGAGAATGAACAGTGTGTGTAACGAAGGAAGTCAACCAGAGTGAGAATGAACAGTGTGTGTAACGAACGAAGTAAACCAGAGTGAGAATGAACAGTGTGGGTAACCATGGAAGTAAACCAGAGTGAGAATGAACAATGTGGGTAACCATGGGAGTAAACCAGAGTGAGAATGAACAGTGTGAGAAACGAACGAATTAAACCAGAGTGAGAATAAACAGTGTCTATAAACATGGAAGTGAACCGGGGTGAGAATTATATTTTAGGAATCATTTCATTATAATAGATCATGAAAATAAAACAATGTACTGAATAAAGTTATTCGTATTTTCTTAGCCTTTTCCTTGCAAAAAAAGTACAGATCAAAATTACACCGACTACGTTCGACTCTGGGAAATTCTTATGTTTAACATTCATGACAGCTCCTTCAAATGCGTGCAAAGATATAATTATCTCAAACGCATGTACATCCACATAAGAAGTTTCATCTCAGCAGATAATAATAATAATAATAATAATAATAATAATAATAATAATAATAATAATAATAGATTTTAATACACGGTTAGAAATTTTAAATCAAGTATTACATAATTATCTTAACATCTAGTATTTAGGATTTATAAGTTGTAAGGATACTTTCAACACATCAAATGACTATAGTGTGCCGAGAAAATGAGACTAAAGTGCCTTTCCAAATGATCCAGAGGCAGCCGAGCTGGTTTCTGTATAATTTTAAACGTTTTATTGTCTAATCATTTGTTCAAGTACAACATAAAACGAAATATTTATATAAAAAATTTAGAATGTAATGCTCATAGCCTTACGTATATTTTCTAAATATCTGCCTGTTTGATTATGAATACATTTCTGGTACATATATAGAAAAAAGAACACAACAATTCCTTTCCTTTATTCCCTCTTATTTTCATTATAATGAGTGGGTGTGCTCTGACGTTGCTACGGTGGTGATTATTTGTTGATTATGTGGAGTCGGTGTTGGGAAGATATTTCTCAGCCCGCAAAATATAGACAGTCTATAAGAACAGACGTAATAATGTACATGACTCACAAGACTTTATGACAGCATGGATTAGTTGCGTAAAATGGACCCTCCCTAATTTCTTAACACATGGAAATTCTCTGGATAGTTTTAGGTACACGTGCGTAGTAATTTGAAATAGGAATTATTCTTTGCAATAAGTGTTTGGGTAGCGCTCTTTATTTCATGGCGTGAAGTAATATTATTCGGCTCGAAAAGGCTTACTATTAGGTCAAAAAATGAAAAACAAGAGACAAACCATGCACGTGAGAAATTAGAAATTTCGTGATGTATGGTCATCAAGTGATTTGAAAACAATTATTGTCGAGTTTTCGCGTTAAAAATAGACAAACGTAGTAGCAGAGCGAGAGAGTAAGCATAACGTTTCCCTTGACAACGACTGTTCTATTGAGGTCCTTGGAAAGTGAGAAAACATGGATTATCAAGCCACGATCACGCAGGTGTTTGATGTACTCAGTATGAGACCACTGCGTTTATCAATACATTTTAACATAGCGCCTAATGTTTATTTTAGTCGCTATAAACTTTTAACCCTATTTAACAAAGTACTCTCGTTGTTCCACAAGTGTCACATTATAATTCTCATATATTCCGTAATTCTACAAGTTTTCTCATTTCGTCAACATTGAATCGTTCTTTCACTCCCTCTTCAATTCTATGCTTGCTCTCGCACTTTACTCCTACTTTTGACTATTGGGTCATTGGTTTGTACAGCCCTTTCTTTAAATTCTTATTAATTTATAGGATGACTGGTGAAAATAAAATTCACAATTAAAGATCATTTCTCGCAATAAAGGCTGTATCTTTTAGGTGGTACTTAATGAATAATGTATCTTGGAGGTGTTAGTCATTGAATGTTGTATCTTTGAAGTGGTAGTCAATGAGTGCTGTATCTTTTGGTGGTATTCAATTAACGATGTATCTTTGAGATGGTAGTCAATGCTGTATCTTTGAGATGGTAGTCAATGAATGTTATATCTTTGAGGTGGTAGTCAATGAATGTTGTGTCTTTAAGGTGGTAGTCAATGAGTGTTGTACTTTTTGAGGTGGTAATCAGTTGATGTTGCATCTATGCGGTGGTAGTAAAGAACGTTTAGAAGATCACACCAAAGGGCTCGACAAATTCATTGTATTTTTATATTTTATTTTCATTAAACAGATTATTATAGAATTATATGAAGATTAATATTTTGGTGCTATTTAGCGTCACTTTACTGATGAAATGATTCATATAAATATTGTTGGGGGGGAGGTGAACGCCATTTTTCAGCACATGAAAGGCTATATATGCCAGCCAGTATGGCTGGTGGAGGAAGAACCCGAACAAAATCCCGAGAAGAACCAACAAACGGGAGCTAGTGACAAGCTTTCTCAAGTACCACGATGGCCGAGCCTGAGACTCGAACCCACGCAGACAGAGGTGAGATGTCGGTGGTCGAGCGCCTTAGACGACTCCGCCAATCTGGTCCCGATTCCTATAAATGGACGTCTTACCTTCCATTCATGTTCTACATAAAATATTAGTGATATAACGAAAAACAGCGGCATTTAAAACGTTTCTTTACAAGGTGCAACAACGTTCATCATATTTTGGGTGGAAAATTTCTTTAAATTTCTTCTTTCTGTCAATGACATGAGATGAATATTAATGTACCTCGGTTCACTGTACTATGTAACATATAGAGAGATAGATTAAGATAGGTCTAGAGAGATATTATATTAACAAATCAAGAGAGATATTAGATTAAAATAGGTCGAGAGAGATAATAGATTAAAACAAGTCAAGTGAGATAATAGATTCAAATAGGTCAAGAGAGATAATAGAGTAAATTAGGTCGAGAGAGATAATAGTTTAAAATAGGTAGGTAGGTAGAGAGAGAGAGAGAGAGAGAGAGAGAGAGAGAGAGAGAGAGAGAGAGAGAGAGAGAGAATATATAAAAATAGGTCGAGAGATATAATACAGTAAATTAGGTCGACAGAGATAATAAATTGAAATATGTCGGGAGAAATACTATATTAAATTAGGTCGAGAGAGAAATTAGATTAAAATAGGTCGAGAGAGATATTAGATTAAAATAGGTCGAGAGAGATATTAGATTAAAATAGGTCGAGAGAGATATTATATTAAATTAGGTCGAGAGAGATATTAGATTAAAATAGGTCGAGAGAGATATTAGATTAAAATAGGTCGAGAGAGATATTAGATTAAAATAGGTCGAGAGAGATATTAGATTAAAATAGGTCGAGAGAGATATTAGATTAAATTAGGTCGAGAGAGATATTGATAAGTCCTATAAAAGTTGGCCAATTGTAAAAGAAACGGATATATGTCATGCAAATATCATACTGTCTGTTGGGATGACAAAAATATCTTCATCGGTTCGTTATTCAGTAAATAGGTTTCCCTACATGTTGGAAAACACGCAAATGACCACTGAAACATAAATCATAGTTACCTAGTGAATAAAGTGGGTGATCGCTTTCATATGTTCCCTGTCAGCTTTTGAATATGATACAGACACCCCATCCATGACGGATTGTTTGAACTTCATGGCCGTTCTCGTGAAGTAAAAATTCAGTTGTTCAAAATTCAAACGTTTCTGGAATTATTAGTAGTAATAAGGAAATAAATCATGCATGTTAGGATTCACCTAAACACTGGTCCTGTAAGATCAACGAATATCTTCATCTCGCAAAACAAGTATTTATCTGCGTCAATGGACACGTGATACGTATGATTTATTTCTTTTCTAACATATTTCTAAAAGATTTTATCACATATTTTATCACATATAGCAAATAAAAAAAAATTAGTAGTTAATGTTTTCTTAATGTATAATCTCACTCTACGGCATCACATATTCAGACAGTAGTTCTGTTGAAAGTTTTCAATTATAATTCTCCAAGTTAGCGCATGCTTTGAAACTTGGAAGTGCAACGTTACTAACAAATGCTGACGAGAAGACACACACAAAGATCAGTCTTTGTTTATCCAATGACCCCTCCATTTTTCTTTGATCATTAGGGAATTATGTATTCGATGCACCAACCTGGTTTAGATTTAAGATATGTGATATTTCAAATATCAGATATATGATAATTGTGCATACTTATGAACTCCGCCTGTTTCTCTGACTAGCTCATAACGCAATGAAGGATACATACAGAGATAAAACAGTAGATTTTTAAAATTTATTATATGTTAATACAAAGAAAACTCGTGAAATTCTACATAAAAGACACACGCCTGATCTTGCATACGGTATTCGGTAAACCCAATGCTAACTTGAAAATTTGGCCGTCTTTAGGAGGATCATTCGTAGTCTGTTAATCGGTGTTTACCGTTGACATCTTTGCATACAATTATTTCTGCTGTATGGTTTGGTCTATCCTCTCTGTACGAGGAACTATCTGTGTGTCCATACGGTGTTTACTCGTCTGCTTTGTCGGAAACCACGATCATCTGGCCTTGTCCCCAAATCATCCGGCCTTGACCCCAAATCATCCGGCCTTGCCTTCAAACCATCTGGCATTGTCTTCAAATCACCTGACCTAGTCCTGAAATCAAAAGTTTTTATTTTAAAAAAACTGCTGTTTACTTCTTCTAAAAAATAACTTCAAATTTTAAAACATCATTATAAAATAATCGCTGTATAATTCATCATACATCAAATTTTCGACCTAATGAAGATTCTTTTAACATAATAATTGTACTTGTTTCACATTTTGGAAATAAGGAAGAGTTTTATAATAACTGCTTCTGAAAAGAAACAACATTGTTAATGAGTGTCGAAATGAGTACATACTCTACAAAATTTGAATACATGCTGTGCATTCTGTCTTTCAAAAGATTTGGTCACTGAATGATCGAATTAATTAGCTGATGAGCGAATAATGGTTACTCAGTACCAGTTAGAAAGAAATTTGTAGGACATCTCTTTTCTTTCCGAGTGGTTGGTGAAATTCCAATTATTCCAGTTCATAGTTTATTTCCTCCGAGATGGTTGGCTAAGCTTTTTCTGTCCAGACAAGGATCTGTCAAACACTGGGTTCTCGGACACAATCTCATTGTAACTAATGCGCATTACAAACAGACAGCATAGTTTAAATTTTCCTTAGATTTAACCATACGGGGATATTCTTAGAGGCATTAATACAGTTAACATGATCCAATAATAAGTCCATCTCTCTCTCTCTCTCTCTCTCTGGGGAGCCCGCAAAAATGTTTCCGGGGACGGAGGGGCAAACATGTGCTGGGCAGCTGTTAAGGTTTACAGATGTAGGCCAAAACATGTTTAGAGGTTAAATCGGGGGTGGGTGGGTGTGGGATCGGGGTGTAAGTGCTCCTAGTGCCCTGTGTGCGGGTGTCCATACTCTCTACAGCAGTGGAGATACAGTGCTCGATCTCGGCTCGTAAGCGAAGGACGGCGAGAGATTGATATGGTAATAAACTGGTGTCATTACTCCATTAAACATTTTATTCGATTATGATGGTTAAGGAAAGGCGATTGTTATAGCGAGGTGGTATCATAACCCGAGGTTGTCTTAGACAGAGTTTCACTGTATAATATGCTACCTTGAGATAGTGTATGAACGACAGTTTTAAATATGTAACCATTAGGGCCCATATTTAAGTATCACAGTACTCCCTCGTTATAACGCTGTCCCCGTGAATCATATAATTTACCGGCTTATAGTGAGTCCGCTTTATAATCAATTACACATACAATTGTATTACCACATACTTAAACGGAGAACGTGACTTTTTAACTGGACCAGAGTTATAATGAAGGGCGCTATAGTGGGAAAGTATTGTATTATAAGCTAAAATTTGTAATCCATACTATTCGTATATGCATTCCAATTACTATTATCACTTGTATACATAGTAATTAGTGTTTTATTCTGTAATTCTTGCATTATAATGTTTGATGATTAATCTATCTTCATATTGAATAGAAAATTGGGAGTAAATTTTATTTCAGGAAACCATTTTCTATTTATAAAAGCACCCCTGCTTTTCAAAATATTTGCCGGATGATCTCACTCGTGTGCAATAAAATATCCCCCATCGTAAAACTCTCAATTTTTTTTAATGGCTTTCACACTCTGGTGGCACATACAAGCGTTGTCGTCGTGAAGCACGGCATCAAATGTTCTACTCAAATTGAATATGCTAAGCAATGTAAATAATTACACAGAAAATGATACTGAAATTTTCCAGATTAATTTTTTTAATCTTTAATATAGGTTATTACATCTGTATGGAACACTATGAATGAGTTCGTTTTGTTGCTTTTTTGTTATCTACTGCACAACGTTATTATATGCTCATTTGTTTTCTCCATTACTTAAATATTTTCAGAACTGAGAAGATTTTTTTTTCTTTTCTCCAGACCGCATTGCGTCATACCGCAGCTTACTTGGATAAGATTGTGTATTACTCTGGAACTACCAAAAATAAAATGAGTTTGCTTCGAGTAGTGTTTCGCTTTCATTATGTGATGAATAATTAATCGAAAGTATTTTGTCAGTTTCAATCGATAAATACTTGTTTTCGATGATGCAATTTTAAATAATCCCATCAGTAATGACGTCTGAATATTACGTCGTAATGTTTGTTACTGTTAGTGACAACTCCTTGCCTGCACTGGGGGCATCGATTCTCAAAAATAAATACCACAATTTCTCCATGCATTGTATTGGGTGTCGAAACAGGTTCATTTATCCCAGATAGAAAAAAATAATAATTGGAAGGAAAATGAGTATACGGTAAATATCTAACTACGTCTGAATTGGAGAATATCAACTACTTTTTTCTAAGCGATACCTAATATAATGCAGTATCGCTTACAAAAACACAAACATCGTTCATATTTTCCCATACAAATGTAGTAATAGTACAACTTTAATATTTGACTGCTTTCAGCAGAATTAAGTGCCATTTTATGCTCTATCAGTTCTGTGACTACAGATCCAGAACTATGTATGGAACTCAAGTTGAAGTCATTAGGATCCAGTCAGCTACTTACGGTGCAAGTCTGGTTGCCAAATATGGAACTGAGAAGCTTGTGAACAGTGGCGGAGAATTTTATTACAGTCTGGAATAATGTGTTTGAGCTCTGTACCGACTGTATAACAAACTGAACATGTAGGTGAGAGCTGTTGAGCAGTAAGACATCGACACAATATCTGAAGGGTTTTACTTGCCGATAAATATTTCTACTAACATTAAAGTAATAGTTCTTAGTAGAGAGATGATATCATCATTAGACTTTAAGGAAATAAAAATAAAAATAAAAAATCATTTATCAGTGCAGCACGTTTTCATTTGCACCGTTTGCTGTAAATCGTGTTGCATATATACAAATCTTGCAACACTGATACGTTTGTCATTGAACTATAATGTCTGGATTGGTGAAAGTTGCTTGAAGAAAAACTAGCTTTCATTTTCCAAGTATTCATTTTAAAATTCTCTACATCTCTGGCAATGAAGCCACCAGAGTTTACCTATAGAACCACGTAGTTAACTTATTTAATCTAGTCTTTCTGTCATATCTAAAATACCCCAAAGTACACCAAGTCTTAAAGGTCACCTCTTAGTCAGGCATAGTCAGTCATGGTCAGTCATAGTCAGTCATGGTCAGTCATAGTCATAGTCAGTCATGGTCAGTCATAGTCACATTCTTAAGGTCACTGTATCAAGAAATCAACCTGTATTAAATGTCACCTGAATTAAGAGGTCACCTGAATTAAGAAGTCACCTGAGTTAAGAGGATGCTTGTCCTCCTTCCTTGAAGTGACTGCGCAGGTTTGATTATATGGCATTTGACAGTTAGTTAAGGGACAGTGTTACTTCAACATTGTTTACTTCCGGAGCAGTCTGTCAGTTTCATTACTCATCGAGTCTGAGTTGTTTTATTTCGTTCACTCTCTGAGCCTAAGATGTCTTATATCCTTAACGATGTGAACCTGAGTTGCTTAAATTATATCGCTCTATGGGCCTGAGTTGTCGTGTTTCCTTTCCTCTGTGAATCTGAATTGTCTTATTTCCGTTTAATGTGTACGTGCAACTTTTTGTCATTTCTTAAACATGTACTATTGTACTATACTAATAATCAGTCGTACAGGTAAAACTGAGATGACAAAATCAGGTGTACGGGTACAGCTGAGATGACAAATCAAGTGTACAGGTTAAAACTGAGATGACAAATCAGGTGTACAGGTTCCGATAGTCCGATATTGACGGGTTTCAAACCCATAACAAAGTAATTTGTAATCGTAAGTTTCAAATGTTAGCAATTTAATCATTAAACGTTTTATTCTAGACTGATCAATTATCCACTACCCATTCCCTTCCACCCCCACCTCCACCCCCAGAAAAACCATCCTAGGTCCAGATCTTATTCCAATCACTAAAATTCTCAGCATGAAGAAATCACTGGAAGGCGCTCTAGCGCACATCAATGCTACTCTCCCTCCATACTAGGATTCTGATATGGAACACAGAAGCTGTGCAAACTGGATAATAATTACCGCAGTCTGGAATAAGTAGTTTTTCTGATATCTGAAGGCAGTAATATATACAGAGACAAAAACATGTAGCCCGCTAAATATTAAGCTGTGGAATAGTGTGGATTCCTACTGTTTGAAATAGCTAGGTTCATTTCGAAAGCAGAGTATCCAATCAGCTTGCAAGAGAGAAATATTTATGTTTTAATGTATACCGTAGATTGGTTATCATCCTGTAATTTAGACAGGAGAATGAAAGCTTCAGCTCCATTTCAACACGTCTGTGATGTAATACAGACTAAACCTGACTTTATTTTTATTGTAACTCATATTCACTCATTTTGGGGGTGGGTGGGTGAAGAACGGTCGCTCACTTGGTAGAAATATTAAAACTATAATTTACAATATCAAACAAAACTATTGCTCTGCTAATTTGCCAACATTTTTTGTCTTATATGATCATTGTTCAACAGCAATGTTCAAAAACTGTACGTATGTGAGAAAGCTTGCCAGTAGCTTCTCGTGGGTCGGTGGTTCTTTCCGGGGTTTTCCCGGGTTCTTCCTCCACCATTAATACTGGCCGCCATGTATAGCCTATCGTGTGCTGAAAAATGGCGTTAAACCCTATAACAACAACAACAACAAAAATTATACATGGCCAATTTTTAAAAATCTTTTTTGCACGACACAACATTTAAGCGTGTTCTTTGTGTCTTAAAACCTAATTCTTCATATATTTAGCTTACCATATATTTTCTTTATTAATTAATAAATAAAGCCTAAATTTTTATTAAACAGAAAGAATCAGTAAGTACGTTAAAACTTTTAGTATTATTTTTATATGATAGGTTCACAACATACTTTAAAACTATTTGTCACAGGTCAGTGAATAATGAAACAGATTTCGTCTGACTCGGGGTCCGACTAGCCCACATGGGTACCTGGAGATTTTCCAAGGTAAAAGGGGAGGGGGGGGCAGGGATATAAGAAGCCCTCGGGGGTGGCCACCTTAGACTTCAAAGTGTGTAACTATAAGCATTTATCGGGGGGGGGGAGTAGACCGCCATTCCGACAGACGTTTGACTATATATATAATTGGGATTACAGTGTTTGACACGTTTGATAAGTTAATTGTTCTTCAAGAACTAAAATGATAATCATGTTTTTGTGAGGGAAATTCCATTAATAAATGCCATAACAATCAAGAATTTTTTTATAATATTATTTTAATACAATTTCTTAAGAATTGTTTCTTACGTGAAAATTATGTAAATCGGAGTACATAGTTTCATATGCCATAATCTTTATGATACTGTAATTACTTCGTTATATGCCCGATTTTCATGACGATGATCACCTTACCATTTCAAAATGTTGGCAAAATTTCATGCAAACAAGTTTGAACAAAAGATAAACCTATCCCAGTCCCTTCAACAAATTTACAAGATGGAGTCCTACCGCAAGAGAAATACTGTAACCTCCACTAGAAGTCACTGTCCATTATTAGCTGAATCAACGTTTCACCGATATCACCTATGTGTTCTCGGGGTCAAAAATAGCCCCGCCCCCCCCCCCCAGTTCGAATGAGAAATATTTTAAAATCATGCATAAATTTTTGTTTCAACAATGTACTCCTGAAATTTCCAATGAACAAAAATCTTTCCCGAAGGATAGGCCCAGGTCCCATCGGACTCGTAATCCAAGGGTCGCGGCCTCAATAACCGCCCGGCATAGCTCAGGTGGGTTGTGTTAGGTGTGTCCACGGAAAGCACTTAGCTTCCGTTTCCTCGATAAGACATAGCCAATGAAGTGGTTAAAGTGCCGTTAAAAACCACGCAACCAGTTAACACATTCCCAATCACCCAATAATAATCCATGTTCCATAAGAAATGTATTAGAGAAAATAGATTCTATAAAAATGTCATTGCTTTTCAGTAACCAAAGACATAGGTATGTCACGTCTCCGAAGCCTAATTCGGAGTTTCTTTCACGATATACTGTTGCATAATGTTGACCAAGTGTCGGTAGATGGAGTTCACCCTTAATCATAGATATTAAGTCATGATGGAAACTAAAAAAAATGAAAAATGTCATTTTAAATCTTAGCAATATAGCTTTTGTAAGCATTGCCAGTTCCACAAATAACAGAAAGCATAAAACTTATTTGGAAAAATAAGGTATACTAAATACCTTGCTTTAAGTTCGTGTTTATCGTAATGGCTCTGTCAAAAAATAACAAAAGAAAAATAAAAAAAATCTGGGTTTTTTTTTTTTTTAAAAGAATAACATTTATTTAACATACTGACTCGCTGTTATAAATAACTGTTAATTTATATATTTTACTTTATTTTTTTTCTCCACGAGAGCTCAGAAAGTAAGGAATCAACATGACTGAAATTTTCTATCGTACTTTCATGGACTTAACGAAAAAATTCAAAGAAACAACTGAAGCGAAATTTGTATAGATGGAACTATGTTATTAAAGAGATATGAAAATGCATCCTTTGCGCTTTAAAGGCGGTAAGGCAGCTAACAAGCCGCAGAAACAAAGGGAGAAGATGCCTTTTGCATTTTGTTTTTGTTGGTTAGAACAACACTTTTAACGCAATATTGGCTATATCATGCCTAGGAGATAAGCGCTAATTGCCTTTCCCATGGTCACATTGAGGGTGATCCAACCCGTCAGACGTTGACGGGTATAGAGCTCGTGACTCTTGGATTACGGATTCCACACTGTATCATCTGAGATAGCAAGGCGACCGAGTGGTCTAAGGCGCACGCCATTACAGATCACTCAAACATCTCACAAGAATCCACCTATGTTCGAATCTCGGCTCCACCAACGTGGGCATGTGAGAAGGCTCGTCAGTAGCTTCCCATAGGAAGGTAGTTCTTCCCAGGTTCTTCCTTCACAAAACAAACAAAAAGTAATGGCTGCCATGTACATGAATAGCCTATCATGTGCCGAACAATGGTGTTAAACCCATAATTTTCATAGCATCTATATGTTATCATCGGTCAGAGTATTACCAACATTCGCTTTGTTTACCTGTAGCCTGGCAAGTTCTCTTAGTCCCAATAAGACCATTCTAGCTTGCAGTAAAGTACATGTATTTAATTTGAAATGGTCAATATATAATAAAAATCGCGAACGTGTTACACGATATTAAATGACCGCCATAACCCACCGTCCGATTATCAACACGAGTACCTCACTTGGTACTCACTGGGCTGTATCAGGGTAGATCAGAAATCCTAATTGATAATTAGTTGATAAGAATTAACACCTGGTAAGCGGATTCGGGTAATTTACACTTTTTCTTTGTTAACTGAATGTTGAGTTCACACACACACACACACACACACACACACACATATATATATATATATATATATATATATATATATATATATATATATACACACACACACACACACACACACACACACACACACACAGAACATTT
>JAECUM010047315.1:0-13214 GCA_016617855.1 Megalonaias nervosa
TCCCATTACACTGCAGCTCTATTAGCTCCATCTGCAAATTTACAGGTGCAGTTTCCATGTCTATGGCAAATGGGTTACGAAACAGCTCGAAATTACTTTTCTGTGCTTCAAAGTCACTAAAGCGCCGTGCGAACTCGGCGCGAAGTAAGCTAAGTTTTTCAGCAAAGTGTGCATTGGGAAACACCATAGCGTTGACTTGGTTCAACATTGCTTGGCAACAAGAAAAGTGAGACAAATTGCTATGGTGCATTTGTGTCTCCCATAGGCGCAGCTTCACTTGAAATGCCTTCACTGCATCATGCATATCAGTGATCAAGTGGTCCCGTCCCTGGAGCTGCAGGTTCAAGTCGTTGAGATGAGTGGTTATGTCAGAAAGAAACGCCAACTCACATTTCCACTTTTTATCCCGAAAAACTGTGGAGTCTTTTCCTTTGCTGTCCATGAATTGACAGATTTCCTCGATCAGCTGGAAAAATCTACTAAGAACTTTTCCCCGACTTAGCCACCGCACCTCTGTATGATAAGGCATGTCACCGAACTCTGAGTTTATTTCCTGCAAAAAAGACTGAAATTGGCGGTGATTTAAACCTTTAGCTCTGATAAAGTTGACGGCTTGTGTTACAGTGCTCATTACACCTTCCATGTTGAGGACTTTACCACACAGCGATCCTTGGTGTATGATGCAGTGATATGCTATCAATTCACCGGTACAGTTCTCCTGCATCTTTAACCGCATCCTTCCAACTAGTCCACTTTTTGCGCCGCACATCGCCGGTGCTCCATCTGTTGTAAGTCCAACAAGTTTGTCCCAAGGCAGGTTCATGTTGGTTAAACTTTGACATACGTTGTCAAAAATGTCTTTTCCTGTCGTTGTCCCATGCATGGATTTCATGTCCAATATTTCTTCTGTAACATTCAAATTGGAGTCCACTCCACGGATGAAGATGGCGAGCTGTGCAGTGTCAGTCGTGTCATTACTTTCATCGATAGCAAGGGAGAATGCAACAAAGTCTTTGCCTTTTTCGATCAGCTGTGTTTTCACATCAGTGGCCATCTCACAAACCCGATCAGCAACCGTATTTCTGCTAAGGCTTACATTTGCAAAAATCTGCTTTTTGTCTGAACACAAGACGTCACACACTTTCATCATGCAGCGCTTCAGAAACTCTCCTTCTGAAAATGGTCGGCCTGATTTTGCGATCTCCTCCGCCACAATAAAACTTGCTTTCACAGCAGCTTCAGTTTGTGATTTTGCTTTGGTGAAAAACGTCTGCTGTGATGTTAGATTCCTCTTCAATTCTTTTACCTTCTGTAGCTTCTGCTCTGCATTCAAGCTTTTTAACTTGTCTTGATGTTTAGTCTCGTAGTGCCGTCTCAGATTATATTCCTTGATCACAGCCACATTATCTCCACAAATTAGACACACAGGTTTACCGCCAATATCAGTAAACATATATTCAGCTTCCCAGCGGCTTTGAAAGGCTCTGTTTTCAGAATCAACTTTTCTCTTGGCCATTTTTATGGCTTGCTTTGATTTTAAAAAAAATATTGTGCATCTACCGACAGACGCTTGATTGATATCACATTAGCCGTAGCGGGAAAAGGTGATGTAATATCCGGTCACTATACCACTTTCATTTCTTATGCGCCAATCCAAAACGAGCAACTGCACGTTGCTAGGTTACTGTAACGACAAACATCCACTCACTACACAACTTTTATTTTCGCTTATTCTGATCGAAGCGAGAACGCTATCAGGTAGCCTATCGTTCGGCAAGGCTGCTAATTAGGGAATTTGATTTGCACTTTATATCGCAGGGCCATTAAAAAATATTTTTGCCTAAAATTCTCTCTCGGGCCTGATATAATTGTACGCCGGGCCTGATGTGGCCCGCGGGCCTTGAGTTTGACACATGTGTTCTAGATACTTGGCAAGATATGCTCTGTTGTGATTGAATATATTGTGTCTAAAAAATCTTCGCTCTGTTGCTTTTCTTTTGTGAGGCAGACCGGTTTTGCATAGAATATTTTACAACATAAACGGATTGTCAGTTGGGGATACTATAATCTGTCTCATATGATCCATGTATTTGGTACCATAGAGTTGATTAGAGCAGGTTTCGCTGGGGCATTCATAATTTTATATAGATTAGTTCCTTTGCAATGCTACAATGTGGATACACTTGATTTAGACACACAACATCTAAATTCTTCATGGTCCAAGATTTGCACGTGTTCCATTTCGCTACAATGTTTTGTAATTAAATTATGTGTCGGAGCAGTATCGGCTTTAGGTTAGCGAAATCCGTTTTCGACTTTGTCCTACTTCAGGTCCTGTGTAGATCCTTTACCCCATGTAACTTGCTTGTCTGTGCAGGTTTCCCTTGCCAAGCCTAGATTCCAAGCATGTGAAACAGCATACAAAATGGCTGAAATGTGGCTGCACGCTCTCCTTAGACCTGCAGAACATGTACATGATGCTATTTTCACAAGGTCGTCGTTTTCTTTAGCCACACAGGAAAAATGCTCAGGTCATCCTAAACGACAAGATTGTTTTCATTCACATGGAAAATGTCATCCATCCATCCTTTCTGGACAATTAAATGACATAGGGAAGTAAATGCTCTCGTTTCTTTCCCATCATAGCCCTTTGAATGTTTTAGGTAATCAACCAAGTCATCATAGCAAACCTTTGGCCATGTTTTCAACTGGTTCTTTTGCCAAGCTGCACTATCCGGTGGGAGCGCTGTAAAGAAAATAACAATTCAATATAATGTCGCAAAGTTTGATTGCATAGTAACTTGGGTTCAGATGATATGTCAGTCACATATCTCCTCTCGCCCTCTCACTGCACCTAATTGTAGGGCTGTAACCAGCGGTTCATTTTAAAGTACTTTAATATGTTCCTATGTAAAGTCTGCTAAAACTGCATCATTAACAGGTTATGGTGAGTAATATATGGACTTGTGAGAGGGATAAAGGAAAATTAACATGGGGAAATGGGACTATCGAGGGACAAGGGAAATTTAAGATGGTGAGACTGTCTAGGGGCAAGGAACCTTGAACAGGGTGGGACTGTCTAGGGACAAGTGACTTTTAGATGGTGGGACTGTCTAGGGACAAGGGAATTGAACATGGACTATTGATAGACAAGGGAAATGGAACGGGATTTTATAGCGACAAGGGAAATGGAACGTATGACTACATGGGGTTTTATAGGGACAAAAGGGGTTTGATAGGGACAAGCAATACATAGACATTTAAAACAAATACCTATGCAACAGAAAGACAAAAAAAGTTTTAGCATTGGACTACATCTTTTCGAGGCAATGGAGTGGCCCTGAAAAGGGCCATTGGTTTGTTAACATACGGAACATCGTCCTGGTCTTATTCTCATCAAACTGGCATCCAGACCGTATATTAAGCAGCTTTGCCTGTCCACATAAATCCGTCGTTTCTAAATGGCCGTATCTGTGATCTTCGTGATAGCACATGATGATGTCGCATACATGGGTTATTCTGGGTTGAACAGCATCCTCGATATAAGAGTAGACGACTAGACATGAGTCCACATGTCGTGAGAACAGGTGAATTGAATGAGACAAGCTACGGGTATTTATAGTTTAAGAGCGAATCGAAACGGATTGACCTCTTTCACCAATCCAAACGTGCGTTACAAAATTCAGGCAGAGCGCGGAGTCTCTTTATATGAGAAAAGAGCTACCTGTGACGTCACATACCCAATATGGATGCGCTAGCTTCTTTGTGCAGTAAATCGATGCGAAATAGATTCAACTGTCTGAAACTAAGAAAACGATGTATTGGGGTGCGCCGACAGCGGAGACAAGGAGTGATGGCATGGCAGCTACGAAAGCAACGATAATACTTTCAGACGAGAAAGACTTTAATTGGGATTTAGGTTTATTTCTTCGCTAGAATTTGTACCGGTACCAGTACCTTCACCGCCTTCTTCCTTACCAGAGGTCGAGGATTTTAGAAGCATTAAGAATCTGAGAAATTTGTACAACAGCAGAAAGAAGCAGAACTAAGACGTTGTTATTCAAGAGCAACAGACAGAAGAGGAAATAAGGAAACGAGAGGAAGAAGTAAAGTTGACATTATATGCAAACTTGGAAATGTACTTCAGCATTTAACTAGCACCACCTCTAAATAGCACCGCCAAAAAAGGTTAATAAGCAAGAAGCTATTACCATGCACCTGTAAAGATTTTTCCAGAGGTCTCTGGCTTGATCAGACCTTTTATAGTCCTCAGAAGGCAATCAGGTTCTCATGGCAATCACAGCACATGCTGGCGGTATCCATCTGTCATTCTTCGAAAGTCAGTCTGTCGATCGAGGCTCGTTTAGGTATTTGAAGAAAAAGTATATATATATATATATATATATATATATATATATATATATATATATATATATATACCGCAAAGCCTTCAGTCAGTTTTACTATGTTTTATTTTAAATTATTAATAGTTATATACATAAATCCAACATTGTTTGCCAGAGGATAAGGATACGTGTCCCGTATCTTGCATACGAAACATGATGGAAGTATTCATCTGTTTTCTTTTACGAAGTGATGCAGATCCAACTAGAAATTGGCGATAAGCTACATATCTGTATGTCCTGGGAAGAGGATAGAGTTATTTTAGTTACATTTTTCATCAATCATGCACTAAAGTGTAACACAGACACTCCTTTTCAGAAGGCATGGACTTGCAATGCTCACAATCACGCCTCTAAAAAGTGACAGATCCAGGTATGAAATTCGTATAAAATCACAAAATTTACCCTAGAATTGGACCGAATACTTCCTATTTAGAGTAATGTGCCACTCTTAATACATACAGTGGGTATACAAATATACACAGTTGAAGGGAAACCTGACCACAAATATGCATTCACGTATGCACAGAGCACATGCCCTCATTACCTATACATACATTGACCCTCACAAGCACATAACTGCACACAACATATTGTAAACCCACACTAAGACGCTAGGATTATTAGCACACAAAAGCTTGTAAAAGATAAGTAACACATGGACACTTATAAAACAAAGTACTGATTTATAATATACATTGATCACAATTGTTTTCAGAATTGTAGAATTGTAACCTTATTTATTATTATACATATTTACAATTCGAGATAAAATATAGAAAACTGCCTATGATCAAACCGCTTGTCTGGTCAACCAAAGACACGTACACATTTAATAAACGGTTATGGTGGCATTAATGAACTATATTAAATACACAAATCTATCCCTGACAAATACATGTTTTGGTTGAGATGCAGTGATACCAATGTAGGCATATATTGTGACGGATACGATCTCGGCTATAGGGCGGAGTGAAAAAAATAATTGGTGGTAGAGTTGATGTAACAAGATAACCGGCATGGATTTCGGATTTATAACAGAACATTTTTGATAGTGATACGATGTTTATTGATGAATGACTTGAATGAAAAAAGAATTATGATTAATACGTGCGTGTATAAGATCCAAATATTGGACAAATTAACACAATCCGCACGAACCTAATAATGCAACAAATGTGAATACAAATAAATGTCCCCCTGCGGGTCCGGGGTTCTAGAATTGGCCCGCCGTGCCACGTTACGTGTCGTAAGAGGCGACTAAGTAGAGGCAACCTGTTTGCCGTGGGTTGCGACCCGTGTCGGGGGAGGGAAGGATCCTGGTAGTTGAGCAGAGGCTTTCCAATGCAACATACTACTTTGGCCTCTACTTCTTCTAGACGGGTGGTCGGGATGGGCCCGGTCTCGACAAATCGGCTGGTCACGCCGAGCCCTAGGAGGTCTTTATTTACTCGTTTACTTTATCTTTCTCCTTTTATCTCTCTTGGTACCACCGTTACCCTTCATTCTATCCCTTTAACTTTCCCTTTCATATGTCTTAGAAGACTTCCTAGAAGGCGGTGGCTTAACGGGTCAATCGGGAGGTAATTTTACCGACTGAGTATAACACCCGTGTATCCCTGACACTTGAAAAGTTTCCCCTTGTTGGGCTTCATGGTGGGTGGGGAGCACGGGTGCTGAAGTCCTGAATAAAAACAAAATGGAAAACTCCAAAAAAAAATCAATTGAAGCGTACCAAGACAGGATCTGACTCGGATGAAGAACCATGTGGTGTGGATTCATTTAAACGCTTCATGGTTATACAGTCTAAAGATGCCACAAAACCGTTTAATGTACTCTCTCCGTTCGTTATCGAGAAAACAATTATGGGATTGATTGGTACACCAAAAGGTGTTAAAAACTTGAAATCGGGCTGCCTACTTGTCGAGTGTGAGCGACGAGGTCAAACAGAAAACCTCAACAAAATGAGAAACTTTTTTGATATTCCAGTGACCTCGTTCGCCCACACAACACTCAATTCGTCCAAAGGCGTGATTCGCTGTCGTCACTTGGCTGGAGTCAGCGACACGGATATCATTGAAGAAATGAAAAACGAAGGTATCACTGCAGTCCGTAGAATACGTATTAAACGTAACAACAACCTGCAGGACACCAACACCATTATACTCACCTTCAACAAGCCAACAGTACCCAGAGTGGTCAAAGTTGGCTTTCTGCAAGTGAAGGTTGATGTGTACATCCCAAATCCACTTCGATGTTATAAGTGTCAGAAATATGGTCATCATGAAGACCGATGCTCAAAAGCCAAATATGTGGCCGATGTGGAGATCATTCTCACCAGGAATCTGAGTGTAGAGCCACTCCGCATTGTGTCAACTGTGGAAAGGAGCACCACGCCAGTTCCAAGGATTGTGATACCTGGAAACAGGAGAAGGAAATACAGAGGGTTAAATACACATCCAACATTCCCTATCCAGAGGCCAGAAAGCTTGTACAGGCAAAAGCATCTCTTCCTGGCCCATCCTTCTCCACTGTAGTGAAGAACAATCCCAAGGCAACGAAGGACGCTCAAACGCAGACAGATGCACCCGAGTCAACATCAAGCACTAACACCCCCATTACCAAGCACAAAAAACCACGGCATCTACCCAAACAACATTCAGTAATACTCAACCACCGAAATCACCAAAGACCAAAAACAGATCACAAGGAAATAGGCAGCAAAAGGGGTCAGAAGACCCCATCAAACTCTATAACAGGTTTGGGGACATTGAGAGCATGGATGCAGAAGATACTGCTCCATGTTCTTAAAGTAGCTCCAGACCTAACAAAAAAATCATCCCCGTACTTCCTCCGTAGAAACAACCATATAGATTCTCTCCGCAAAAAGTCTAACCTAGCTCCAAAATTTCCAATCTAAACTTATAATGAAGAACACGATCATACAATGGAATTGTCGACAACTTAAAGCCAATTACAATGATATTCTCCTGCTTTTAAACGAATATGATCCTGCAATACTATGCCTTCAGGAAACCTTTTTAAAAGATACGGACAACATCACACTTAAAAACTACTCCCTGTTTAACACCTACTTACAGAACGTTGACAGGGCCTCGGGAGGGGTTTCTATTGCTGTGAACAATAGAGCCCGACATAGCGTTATCCCTTTAAACACAAATTTGCAGGCCATTGCTGTGAGTGTCACTACATTGAGTGATTATATTTTGTTCTATTTACATAACACCAAACACCAACTTATTACCAAACGAATTAGACACGCTTGTTCAACAACTTCCTGCACCATTTGTTTTACTCGGTGATTTTAATGTCCATAATATTTTATGGGGATCAAATTACATAAGCGACAGGGGCGAAAAGGTTGAAGATTTTATTACTAGACACGACTTGTGTCTATTTAATACCAAGTCTCCGACGTACTTGCACCCAGGAACTGGTACATACACATTTATCGACTTGAAAATTTGCTCTTCACTATTTTTAGATTATAATTGGAAGGTCGCTGATGACCTTCACAGCAGTGATCACTTTCCAATCTCTCTTAAGAACACCAACGTTACAATTGATGACACGATTCCACAGTGGAATTTAAAGAAAGCTGACTGGACCAAGTTTGAAACACTTTGTACGGCTAGACTTGACAGGAATACCGTTCTAAACGATATTGATCCTATTCGACAATTTACATCCGTCTTAATTGAGATTGCAGAAGAATCTATTCCTAAACCCTCGCCGAATTGTAAAAGAACCCAAAAACCGTGGTTCACTAAAGAATGTAAAGAAGCCATTAGACAACGCCGATAAGCACTGAAAAAATTTAATAATCGTCCAACGCCAGAAAACTTAACTCAGTACCGTATTGTTCGGGCCAAAGCTCGCCGCATAATTAAAGAAAGTAAACGAGCATCATGGAAAAAATATGTTTCAACTTTAAACTCTCGTTCCTCAATAAAGAAAGTTTGGGACACAATCCGCAAAATAAATGGAAAGGGAAAATACAATTCCTTCCGACATGTGAAGCTAAATAATAACAATTTCAATACCAAACATGAAATAGCTAATGTACTTGCTGATTGTTTCTCCAAAAATTCCTCATTGTCTAATTATTCAGAATCTCTCCGAAGATTAAAAGCTCAAAAAGAAAAATCACGGTTGAAATTCACATCGAATAACTCAGAGAGCTATAACCAACCGTTTTCATTGTCGGAGATTATGGAATCTTTGAATAAGGCCCATGATACATCCGCTGGGCCTGACGATATACATTACCAGTTTTTGAAACACCTTCCAGAACCATCCTTAACAGTTCTTCTGGAAATCTTCAATGATTTATGGATTATTGGTAATGTACCAAAAATTTGGAAAGAAGCAACAGTAATACTAATCCCCAAACCAAGTAAAGATAGCGCAGATCCTACCAACTATAGACCAATATCATTAACTAGCTGCGTATGCAAAACAATGGAACGAATGATCAATTCTCGGCTTGTATGGTATTTGGAAACCAACAATTTAATATCTCCTTTCCAAAGTGGCTTTCGTTATGGTCGTAGTACCAATGATCATCTGGTTAGACTGGAAACATTTATTCGCGACGCTTTCATTAAGAAAGAACACTTAGTAGCGGTTTTCTTTGATTTGGAAAAGGCCTATGACACAACGTGGAAGTACGGAATACTAAATGACCTACACGATCTGGGTCTAAAATGCCGACTGCCCTCGTTCATATCAAACTTCCTCTCAGACAGGGAATTCAAGGTACGAGTGGGCTCCACCCTCTCTCATATGTACGATTAAGAGATGGGTGTGCCCCAGGGCAGTATTTTATCCGTGACGCTTTTCAACATAAAAGTTAATAGCATCACCAAGTGTCTGAATCCAGGTGTGGATTGCTCCCTATATGTTGACGACTTTTTAATATGTTACCGATCCAAGCACATGCATACAATTGAAAGACAATTACAGCAAAATATCAACAAGATTCAAAATTGGGCTTCAAATTCTCGAAATCAAAAACTAACTATATGCATTTCTGTCAGTTACGACGACATCATGATGAACCTAAACTCACGCTGGACGGAACACCTATTCCAGTTGTTGAGGAAGCAAAATTTTTAGGTATACGACAGAAAACTGACTTTTATTCCACACCTGAAGAATTTGAAAGCTAAATGCTTGAAGTCTCTAGATTTACTTAAAGTAGTAGCGCACACTGACTGGGGTGCTGATAGAAAAATCATACTCAGTTTATACAGAACATTTATTCGCTCGAAACTAAACTATGGTTGCGTTGTCTATGGTTCAGGAAGCCCTATTTGAAGATGCTAGACGCAATTCATCATCAGGGAATAAGACATGCTCTGGGAGCATTTAAGACATCCCCGTGTGAAAGCCTACTCGTTGAAGCGAACGAACCCCCTTTATCACAACGTAGAGAAATGCTTTCCGCACAGTATGCTGTCAAATTAAGCTCAAACCCTCTGAACCCTTCTTTTTCGGCTGTTTTTGAACCCAAATATAAAATCTTATATGACAATAAACCAAACGTCATACCTACCTTTGGCATTAGAATATTACCATGCCTTGACAGTACCAAAATTGATCTTTCAAAAATTCAGAAAACGTCCGTCTCCAAAACACCTCCCTGGCTACTTCAACAACCAAAAGTATTTTTCATGTTACACGATGGAAAAAAATCGGAGACAAACCCTTCTATCTTCCACTCCTGTTACCATGAACTCCTCCCCCAATTTGAAAATTATACAAGAATATATACTGATGGATCAAAAGATGAGGAAAAGGCTGCTGCAGCCTTCGTTAGTGGAAAACATACAAGAAAAGTTCGCTTGCCAAATGGTACATCAATTTTCTCAGCCGAAATCAGAGCAATAGACCTTGCATTGCAATATATTGAAAACAAGCGTATTTTTAACAGCATCATTTTCTCCGATTCACTATCAGTACTTCAGTCACTACATTATAGAAAACTGGAGAATCCATTATTAGCCAATATTCTCCTCAAACATACTGAGCTGAGTACTTCCCACAATATAGTATACTGTCGGTTACCCAGCCATATTGGAATTAAAGGTAATGACAAAGCAGACCGCGCTGCTAAAATGGCCCTATCACTGGAACCATCTGATTTTAAAAGACCGTATACTGATTTTAAACGTAGGATCAAAGAATGTTTACGTCAGAAATGGCAGGCATCATGGAATGATGCCGTGAATAACAAACTTCATGCCATCAAGCCAACCCTAGGAGAATGGACTCCTTCCTACAGAGCCGTCCGTAGGGAGGAGGTAGTCATTGCAAGAATTCGAATTGGTCATACTCATTTAACCCACTCCTACATACTAAAAGGAGAAAACCCACGAGACTGCGTATCTTGCAATGAACCATTCACCGTCAAGCACTTTATGTTGGAGTGTTTCGACCTCCAACCTACGCGTAATCATTATTACAATGTGCATGACATGAGGGAGCTCTTTGATACAGTTAGCGTTTCTTATATTATAGACTTTCTGAAGGAAGTAAATATTTATCATAAGCTATATCTTGTATGCTATCACCTTAAACAGTTTTATGTGCTATATATATCGTCGTTAGATTTTAATTACCTTTCATCTGTTTTCGTTGTCATACATCATTTGCACTCCCCGTTGATCGGGAAACTTTATTTATCACCGTTACCATTTTATCGTTTTACCTTCAACTGTTTGGTTTCGTATCGCTGGTCGATACGAAACCTTTTACCACTTTTAAATAATGAAAGATATAACCTTTTGTATGGCGCTAAATATCCTCATAGTGCTGGTGCGTCGTAAAAATTCAACTAACCAACCAACCAACAAATATTTGTTTGGTGTCATCGACGTCTTTTCCAAATTTGCTTGGGTCGTGCCATTGACTTCCAAATCGACCAGTGAGTTGGTGCGAGCCCTCCAACTGGTGTTGAAAGAAAGCGGTCGTCACCCTCTTCGATGGCAAACCGACAAAGGCACGGAATTTCTGAACCAAGCTTTCCAAAATGAATTAAAGAAACGTGACATTCATTTTTTCACCACCGAGAATCCCGACACCAAAGCTAGCATCGTGGAATGTTTTCAACGCACCTTGAAAAAACGCGTGGAAATATTTTACGCATCAACACACTCTCAAGTAGATGTATTACCGCATCTAGTCCAAGCGTAGAACCCATCTTACCATCGGAGCATCGGACGTGCCCCCCCCCACCAATAAGTGGCTCCCGACAACGAAGTGACCGTCTTCGAGCGTCTGTTTGGTACGTCCCCGACGGTAACTGTCCCCAAGAAAGGTGGAGTGTTGGCAGTGGGAGATTGCGTACGCATTGCAAAACCAAACGCACTTTCGACACAGGTTACTTACCCAACTGGACCACCGAATTGTTTCGTGTCACTCAACGAGTGCGTGGCCGTCATCCTACCGTCTATAAATTGGAAGACATTTTAAAGTGTTAAAAGGAACGTTTTACTTGCCTGAGTTAAAGCGTGTGACCAAAAAAAGAAGACGAAGTGTACGAGATCGAAAGCATTCTCGATGGAGGAACTCGTAAAGTGGGAAAACGTCGTGTCAAAGAAGTCAAAGTACATTGGAAAGGATATCCGCCGAGTTTTGACTCTTGGATCGACGCTTCGCAAGTCATTGACTATAAAAAGAAGTGACCATCATGCCCTTCAACTCAGCCTCAACCGCTGCCACTACAGCAGTGACCACTCCTTCTCCCAGTTCTTCTCTGCAAGATCTACAAAAGTAACCCTTGTAGGTGTGGTGTGGAGAACGTGTGCCTAAAACGCAAATCGTTGTTGTTGTTGTTTTGGGGCTTAACACCATTTCAGCACACGATAGGCTATACATGGCCGCCAGTATTAATGGTGGAGGAAGAAACCTGGAGATCCGCGGAAAGAACCACCGACCCACGAGAAGCAACTGGCAAGCTTTCTCACATATCCACATTAGCCGAATCTTAGACTCGAACCCACGCAGACAGAGGTGAGATGGCAGTGATCCGTAACGGAGAGCGCTTTAGACCACTCGGCCACTCGGGGCCCCCAAATCGTCTTTTTCTGCAAAATCTTTGTGGTGTATTGTGTCATTGGTGCTGCCATTGCCAATTTGAGTTTGCAACAAGGAGACAAACAATTGTGGACCATTTTACTCAGCAGTTGCATCGGTTAACTTCTTCCCAATCCGTCCCTGAAATATTCCTGTTACGGGTACAACGAGAGCCTTGCGTCCAACGGCAGTCACTTTCCCAACAGTCACCATAACAATCACAATCCTCATTTAGACACTCCTCTGACCTTCAGCGACCCCTAGGACAGCAGAACTCTGGAATTAAGAACAACCAATTTTACTTGACGTTACCCAGTGACAGTTATATGGAGGTGTTTCCCAATAACACCTTGTGCTGTTTCACGGCCAAATTACCTCAGGCCATCCAATTGGATCACGAAGCCCATTGGGAAGTGGCTTTGGTCGAAACGATTCACCCTACACAAATTCAAAACATCACTGAAATGCAATGCACTTTCCAGGTCGAAATCCTGAACGAGCAATTGCAAGAAGAGATGAATAAAATTGGGTTTTCAGTTGTCAAAAATTCAGTAGCAAACAATTCATCATTCAGCATCTATACTATACAAATTCCGGAAGGCTATTATTTTAGCGGTCAACATTTGGTGGACACGATTGCTGACGGGTTCGAGGCAGCGTTTGACAAAGCCCTGAACAGAGCCAAAAAAAAAAAAAAAAAAGTTAAAAGAA
>JAECUM010047316.1:0-10701 GCA_016617855.1 Megalonaias nervosa
ATCCATAGCAATCTTTCTTGGTCAATTCCATAATTTTATCCGCCAGGTGTTTAGCAAAACAGGACACTAATTGTTGTTCTTGTTCTGGCCATCTGGACATGACTGCTACCTAGTCCTCTTTGTCTTGGTCTTGGGGTTCTGCTTCCACCGTATCCTCCCATTCCATTTTCAAAGATTCTCTATTGTTCAAAGAGGGATAAGAATATTCCATAGTTTCTAATGGTCTAGAATGACATCTTTCAAACTGTTGATTTCTATGGTATTATCGAATTCGGCTTACAAAATGACGTTCACCGTCTCGGTGAGAGGTTCTGCAGAACTGAAGTTCCACACGCAATTGACCGGATTTTATAGGGTGAAAATGTCCCTCATCGCTGCCTTGGTCTGGAGTGAAATCAAAGGCCCACAGAGTGTAACCTCCTACATAATCTTCGTACGAAATGCTGTGACTGGTGTTGGTTCCTAGCTGTCCGGTAGCTTCATACAGGGACAAGTACGATCTCAAGTAATTCTCCTGGGTAAAGTTAGGTTCGAAGGGTCTGGTACACAAGGTCTTGCCATCGCGACTGACTTCGATCTTGAACACTCTGTAGTGCTTAAACTGGAAAGGATTTTGATCGTGGGCTCCGTTGAGGGCTGCGTTGCTGACGATACCAATGATCTGGGTAACTGTCCTTGGAACAGATGATCTTCGATTATGGATCGGAGTCCAGCAGCAATGGTGAAAGTTTTCACTTCTACGCGTCGTATCGGATACTTGACGGTCGTTCTGCTCAATGTTTGACTGATGTCGTTTCCCGCTTTAGGTAACACTTCCAAGCGGCGCACGTAAAGTCTGGCTTCTTGAATAATGGTTTTGTACTCATTGGCGTGAACCATCAAATGGAAAGCGACACTGCTGCGATTTAGTCTCAGGCGAATATCCACCCCGTTCAGCAAATACTTTTCTTGCAACCAGATGTCCAAATGCAAACGATCCATGAGTTCTAAACTACGACCTTGCCGGATTTTCTTTCGACGGTCGTTAAAACCCACATTGTGAGGATTGTAATCGGCTGTCAGAGCTGTGTCGTTAAATGTGTCTTCACCTGCGGTGTCAGGTTTACATACCACGCAAGCATCCAGATGAGTGTTCTTGGCCTCTTTTCCATACGTCAAGAGATTTTCCAGGTACGATCGGTAAGGGTAAGTATCCATGCTACTGCTGACCAGTTTGTTATTCAAATCCACTTCGCTGAAAAAGGAATGCATGAAATTGTTGACGGGAGCTACTCTGGCATCGGCACCGACATTGGTGTTGTCGGTTTTGATCACTTTCAGTTTTAGGTACAAGTAACTGCTATTCAGATCGATGTAATCTTTGGGTTGTCCTTTGATTTCAAACTCGATGGGGCATGAATCCGTCAAAGAGAAGACGGGATGAAATTCGACCCATTGGGACTCTTGCATCGTCATCATGGTGGGTGGCATGGCAAACAGATCCAGTTCCTACTTGGAACAAGCGCAAGACTCTCGGTGCATCATTTTCTCTGATTTAATAATCAAAAACGTCTAACTCTCGGACGGTTTTTTTTTCTTAGTCTTTCTAGCTCTAGGGGTGTGAAGTCCTCTTAAGGGATGTCTTCGTCGTCCTTTTCTGCCTTGTCCTTGCTGTGGTGTCAGGGAAGCAGGAATGCCTGACTCGGCATCGTCCAGGGCATTTATAGGAGTTTCTCGCCGGCCCAAAATGTCTTTACCCGTTTGAAGCAAGACATTTTTGCCTGCTCTCAAGAAAGCTTCTTTGAGATTTTGTTTGTCAATGATGACATTTTGGAGAAATTCTTTACCTTGCGTCAACGCGGCATCTTTCAAGGCGTGCAATCCCCGTGTCACCATCGGTTTCAAAACGGGAGCCACCGAACGAAAGGCTGATTTTAGCATATCATCTAAACCATGTCCTCGCTATCGAGCGACTCCTTGGTACACAGGATACATAACTGACAAAAATTTAGAGTAATCTTTTTCGAACATTGAGTTTCACTGTGACTCTCATTTTGGTGAATGGAATATTTTGTCCCAGAACTCCTTTTATAGTAATGTTGACAGTGTTGAAATAAGACTTACTGACGGGCAGATAGTGAGGATGTACAAATTTGCGGTGACCGTGATAGGTGTTTCCACCTTCCTCGTCAGCGTTCGTGGCAGAATCCACTTTGAAAGGACTGACACGCAATAACGGTACGGAGGTGTGTCCCACCACGTTGTACTCCGCCACATCGGAGTACACAAAAATCAAATTCAGTCCTTGGTTCATTTCTACAGGGAATCTAAAATATTTCGCAAAATCCAAGTTGCAATTAATGACTGGTATTTCGTTTTTCATCTTGATCAACTTGGTGTCTCCACCTAAAATATCATACAATTTAGGACAAAATGTAATGGCCAATACTTTGTCCTTTGAAAATTTCATCATTAGGCGACAAGCTATTTTGTGGTACTCGAGGGTGATACTTTTTCTGGTTCTCTCGAAGGCTTTGGCAAACACGGCATTGAATTTGGTAGAAATCGTGTTCACCAAATGTTGACCACTAAAATAATAACCTGCAGTAATGGTCAACAGATAGGTGAATCGTTTAGTTTTGGGGTCTTGTGATTTCATAGGGTCAGCTACACTGCTACGTTCATCCAAGTGTTGTTGCACTTGTTCGTCATGAACTTCTACCGTAAAAGTGTTTTGATTTTCGATGATGTTTTTGATTTGTGTTGGGTGAATCATTTCCACCAAAGCCACTTCCCAATGGGCTTCGTGATCCAATTGGATGGCCTGAGGTAATTTGGCCGTGTAACAGCATAAGGTGTTATTGGGAAACACCTTCTTGGAACTGTCACTTGGTAACGTTAAGTAAAATTGGTTGTTCATAATTCCAGAGTACTAGTGTCCGAGGAGTCACTGGAAGTCAGAGGAGTGTCTAAAAGAGGATGGTTAGGGTGAGTGTTGGAAGGGGCACTAACGTTGGACACAAGACTCCCATTCTTGTTGTTTCCGTTAGAGGAATATTTCAGAGACGGATTGGAAAGAAAGTAACCAATGCAACTGCTAAGTAAAATGGTCCACAATTGTTTGTCTCCTTGTTGCAAACTCAAATTGGCAATGGCAGCATCGATGACATAATACACCACAAAGATTTGGCAGAAAAAGTCGAATTGCATTTTAGGCACACTTTCTCCACACTATACCCACAAGGGTTGTTTTTATAGATCTTGCAGAGAAGAACTGGGCGACGGAGTGGTCACTCCAGTAGCTGAGGCTGTGTTGAAGGGCATGATGGTCACTTCATTTTATAGTCGATGATTTGCGAAGCGTCGATCCAAGAGTCAAAACTGGGAGGATATCCTTTCCAACGTACTTTGACTTCTTTGACACCTCGTTTTCCCACTTTTCGGGTTCTTCGATCGAGAATGCATTCAATCTCGTAGACGTCATATTCTTTTTTGGTCACACGTTGTAACTCGGGCAAGTTTAACGTTCCTTTAAACCTTTCCCCGTTCATGTCTTCCAATTTATAGACGGAAAGATGACGGCCACGCACACGTTTGGTGACACGAAACAATTCGGTGGTCCAGTTGGGTAAGTAACCTTTGTCGAAAGTGCGTTTAGTTGTGCCAATGCGCACCCAATCTCCTGATGCCAACACTCCACCTTTCTTGGGGACAGTCACTGTTGGTGATGGACCAAACAGGCGTTCGAAGACGGTCACTTTGTTGTCGGGAGTCACTTCTTGGGGGCACGTCCGATGCTCTGATAGTAAGGTTGGTTGTACGATTGGACGAGGTGAGGCAAGACATCGATGTACTTGAGAGTGTGTTGATGTGTAAAATATTTCCACATGCGTTCTTTCAAGGTGCGTTGAAAATGTTCCACGATGCTGGCTTTGGTTTCGAGATTCTCGGTGGTGAAAAAATGTGTGTCACGTTTCTTCAATTCTTTTTGGCAAGCTTGGCTCAGAAATTCGGTGCCTTTGTCAGTTTGCCATCTTAGAGGGTGACGCCCACTTTGTTTCAACACCAGTTTGAGGGATCTCACTAACTCACTGTTCGATTTGGAAGTCAATGGCACGACCCAAACAAATTTGGAAAAGACGTCGATGACACAAAACAAATATTTGTAACCACGATTGTAGGTGGCCAAATGAGAGACATCATCTAAATCGGCTTGCCATTGATGATCTATGCCATCCACTCGGGTGCGACTTCTGGAAAATTTTTGTCGAATGGGTTTGTATAAGGTGTACGTGGATTGTTCTTGTAACCAGCTTTGCACTTGAGGCAAACGAACACTTTTCAGTCGAGTTTTGGCAGCACAATACAAGTTCTGAACTCCTCCATAACCTGCAGGATGGGATGGATCGTAGTAAATGCTGGCTAACACCTTCTCCATTTTTTTTTAAATAGGTGATCCACTCTTCGCTGATGGTACTCTGAAGTGGTTTAGAAACGGCTTTACGTGTCCGATGTGCCACAGGAGTAGAAGTCGAAGGTAGTTTTGGTGGTAGTGGTAGTGGTGGTGGCAATGGAGTGGCTTTGGTCTTCTTTTTTTTCACTTCTGCTTTCCCTTTCTTCTTTTTCACTTCTGTCGAAGGTGGAGTGGACATCATCTTTTTAACCCAAGCTTTAAGTTCTTCTTGTTGCAGTGTAGGGGAAGGGGTCAACAATGACGCTGCAATCTTACTAGGGATGGGAGCTGCTGACGGTGTTTGAAAGACTTCTCTTGCCTCTTCTTCCTCAGGCAACCGTGGGGCTGCATCTGTCTTGACCACTGGAGGTGGTAGTGGTGGTGTTGTTGAGCTTTTCATCAAGGCCTTAAAATCTTTCAGAGTGGGTAGATCTGTTTCGTCTAAAGCTTTCTCTTGAAAGAGTTGCAGTCGTTGCAACAATTGACCGTACCGTTGAGATTTTTCCGTTTCTCACAAATCTCTGCGATCCATCAATGATTGCAGTTCGTGTTGCAACTGGGACATCTCGGTCAAATGAGGATTGGGAGGTAAATGCGGGGTTCGTTGTTCTTGCCAACGATGGTATTCCATCCATCGTTTGTAAGGCACTAAAGCCAGTTTTCGTCCTTCCATCGGATTTCAAGGATCGCATCTGAGATCTTTTGACTCCAAAGGTCCCTTTTATCTTCCTGGACCTTTTTATCTTCATCCTCCCAGTATGTTTCCCATCGTTCCCAATGGTCCTTTCAGCAAGGGTCCTCCTATTGTTCCCATTACTCCTTTCAGCAACATGGGCAAAAAGGGCAAAATTCCTCCGCGTTGCACCAACATCTTTTTCTTTTGACCAATGGGTATTTTCTTTTGGACTATTTGGCGAAGAACGTGTCGATGTTTGGCTAAGCATTCTTTCTGTTGTTTAGACAAAGGTATTGTGCCTTTGAAGACATTCAGACAACATTCGCACACGGTATCGATGACGTCTTTGGAGGCAGTTTGAATGAGTTTTTTTCGCATGGGTGGAGGAGCTTTGGACAGGAAGGACAACATGTCCCAATGTTTGGCTAAACGAGGTGGCAGTCCTTTCCTTTTCGTTCCTTTGGTGGTAGAAGAGGAAAATCCTTTGTGGGATGACATCTTTCTCGGTTGGTTCGTTGGTTGCGTGGCACACAGCAAAAAATACATTAACGTCGATGACTTGTCACACGGTCTTTTATCCTTTTTTGGGGACTATCGCTTCGTCATAAAGGTGACGATGTGTTTTCCAAAAGCACCAAAGAATCCTCCTCTTTGGTGACTCTTCTTTTCTTTGGACGAGTGTGTCTTTTCGGAGGGTGACGTCTATGTTTGGCTAAGAGTTTTATCGGATGACGAAACTGTCCTTTTCTTTTTCCTTTCTGGACAGGAGAACGACGATGAGGAGACATCTTTCGGTGCACAACATACTAAAGTCCATGGCTTCACATGCGTCCATTTATCTTATTTTGGCTAGTGGTCATAGATTTAAATAGATTTAGGAGTTTTGATCATGTGTGGTAATAAAAGACTAGGCAACCATCCTCCTCTTTGGTGACTTCTTCTTTTCTTTCAACAAGTGTGTCTTTTCTGGGGGTGACGTCGATGTTTGACTAAGTGTTTTTTTGGATGACGAGACTGTCCTTTTCTTTTTTCTTTTCCTTTTTGGACAGAAGAACGACGATGGTGACGGTGTGCACATCTTGGTGGGGCCATCTTTGGGCATTCAGGAGCACAATAACACTGAACCTATCGTTTGCCTCAGGTCTTTTTATACTGGAACGCGTCGCCACTGATTGTCTTTACGTCGTATCAACTTGATGACAGGCATCACACGTCTTGGAGGAGTTCGCAACGGACTAAATCGGGACAAGTCTTTCCTGGAAAAATCCAGTAAACTCTGTAACATACCCGTTCTCTGTTGGACTTTGATTTTGAGGGCAGGTACTTTGTGAGCAGCGGCCACTGCCGCTAAAGAGGAAGATTGTCACTGCTGGAGGATAAATTCTTGGAGACGCTCTCTTGCAGGTATAAGCTTTTTCTTTGTCTGAGGCTGTGACCTGGTCTTGACACCGTTGCTCTTTTTCTTTTTCTTCTGGGTATGTTTGGGCGTGGCTTTTTTCTTGGGCAGAACTTTGGGAGTATTGGGATCCCATTTTAAGAGGGAACGAATGATGACATCTCCTAAAGAACCGCTTCCTCCAGGTTTCAAAATGATTTGCTTTTTGGCTTGAGTATCAATGCGAGGATCAGCTAGCTGCGTCAAGGCTACTTTGTTTCTCTCAAGAAAACGTATGGTTTGATGTGGAATCTGAATGATGCCCTGCAGTAATTGACGTGCTGTCACCGTAAACCATCATAAGACTTCTTTGAGACTAGCTTCTAAGACACGAGCACGTATTTGTGGATTTTGTTCGCGACTGATACTGTACAAGGCACGAATCAATTTGATGGGAAGATGAGACTGAAGGGACGTCATGTTGACGATGTGTGAGACAGAGCCAAAGTGACCGAGGTTTTTATAGACTTTTTTGGTGATTGTGATTGTTGTTAAGTCGACGAAGGGGACGTGAAACAGATGGGTACGAAATCGCAAATAATCGGGAGTGGTGGGTTTTAAATCCACGAGTAAATAAGCGTGTGGGGTTTGAGTGGCATCGTCGTACGCATGAGTCAGCCAAGGTGTTCCTAACTGTTTGGCTAATACATACACTTGCGATTTATCTCTAGGGCTTTTAAACAACACCACGTAATGAGCATTGAGACTGATGGTACGATGGGCTTTACTTTGTTGAAACAAATTTTGGGTGATGTAAATGACACTGGCATTACGATGATGCCCTTTGCGCGTAAAGCACAGTTTAATTTCTTCTTCGTCTTCTCCTAACATGTCGTCAAAAATAACCAAATGAGTTTGACTAGGGTCAGACACGATCCTGTCGTCTTCGCCAGGAATGCCTTCCACAAAGACGATGGAATCGCCTTGACTTTCTCGCAGAAGGCTGTACGCCGATTGCCACTCTTTGTAACATCACACGATTCGTTGAGGTGGACGATCGATCAAATGATGTTTATGTTCGATCAAACGTTTGACAAATTCGGTTTTGCCTGAACCGCTAGGTCCGACAATGAGCATGTTAAAGGGATGGCGAAGATACAAGGCCTCCCAACTAGTCCTATCTACGTGTTCCTCAATGACTTTGACAGTAGCGGAAGAGGGAGCAGAGACAGTAGAGGTAGCCATAGTAGTGCAAGAAATGTCACTTTTGACACGAAGACAGAAAAGATAAGAGTTTTTATACTTTTTTTCAGGACACGTTTATTGTCATCTTTAATTGTGAACAACACGAAAGACAAAAATACATAAAAGCCAAATGGTTAAGTACATGAATATAAGACACATCAAAACGATCATAGTGGAATATAAACAAGTCTCTGTACAACATTTGTGGTGATCAAGAGGTGGAATTGTAGGGACAGTGTGTAATGATCTTAGAGTCTCTACACTCCTTGGCACAGTCACACAAATGTCTTCCCGGAATGGTCTTTCGGGGATGTCGATAACGGTCCTGTCCTGTCCTGAAGGGAGTGGTTCTTCTGGGAGTGGTAGTCCGTATTTATACCTCTTTTTGACGGAGGGTATAAGTGTACTTTCTGCACAGAGATGGTCGTACTCCAGTGGCAAATCTAAATTGTTTAGTCACTAACTTGCACGTCACACACCGTTCAGAAGTGTCCTCTTGAATTAAGTCTACATTGTGTAAAATATTTTGGTAACCCTCTAACTCTTTATCTCATTCGTTTGTGTGGATAGTATATATGTGCATGTTTTATGTGTTCGCGTACGTTTGTGTGGATAGTAGATATGTGTATGTTTTATGCGTTCTCGGACATTTGTGTGAATAGCATATATGTGTGTGTTTTATGCATTCTCTTCCCGTTTGTGTGGATAGTAAGTATGGTGCGTTTGATGCATTCTCGTTCATTTGTGTGGATAGTATAGTGTGTGTGTTTTATGCGTTCTCGTCCGTTTGTGTGGATAGTATATATGTGTATGTTTTATGCATTCTCTTCCCGTTTGTGTGGATAGTAAGTATGGTGTGTTTTATGCATTCTCGTACGTTTGTGTGGATAGTATAGTGTGTGTGTGTTATGCGTTCGCCTAGCGTTTGTGTGGATATTATATATGTATATGTTTTATGCATTCTCGTCCGTTTGTGTGGATAGTAAGTATGGTGTGTTTTATGCATTCTCGTCCGTTTGTGTGGATAGTATATATGTATGTGTTTTATGCGTTCCCCTAGCATTTGTGTGGATAGTAGATAATAAGGTGTTTTATGTATTCGCGACAAAGACCCTTTTCAGGGCCACTCCACTGCCTCGAAAAGATTTATTCTTTCTTGCCTAAAAATTTTTTTTTAGTTGTTGTATAATTTATGTTTAACTCACAAAAACATTATTCTCTGTTGCAAGTGTCCAGTACCGTGTCGTCACCCTACCTGTTCCATTCCTATTGTTCCCATACAAAATTCCCATTGACACTATAGTGTCCCAGGGTGTGCCATTTGACGCTATAAATCTTGACGCTAGAGTACAAAGTAGGGTCCCGTAATGCTAATTCCCATTGACGCTATAATTCTTGACGCTATAGAACAAAGTAGGGTCCCGTAATGCTAATTCCCAATGACGCTATAAATCTTGACGCTATAGTAGAAAAAATAGGGTTCTGTAATGCTAATTCCCATTGACGCTATAGTATCCCTTATTTTAACTTTTTATTTACAATTTTTCAGTTTCTGCGAAGGTCGGTATGAGTTTAAATAATTTCAGTACTACTTTAAGTCTTGGGATCACTTTTAAAATTTATCTACAGATTATTTTCAGTCTCCGCTAAAGCCCGGTGCAATTTCAGAATTTAGTGCTACACTTTGTCTTTGCCATTTTTGACAACTACAACATCTGGCTAGTTATCAGTTTCCATTCAAGTCCGCTGAATTTTTCGGAAATGTAGTGCAATATTTTAAGTCACGGCAATCTGAATACAATCTTCCGGAGTTTTTCTCAGTCTCCACTAGAGTTTAGGACATTTTGGTAATCTTAGTACTACTTTTAGACTAAACAAATATAATTTAATCTTCTGGGATATGTCCAGTCTCCATTTAATTCTGGGACAATTTCGTAATTTTAGCGTTACTTTTAGTCACAGTCATTTGAATATTAATGTTCCAGATTTTCTCAGTCTCCACTGTAGTCCGGGACAATGTCGTAATTTTAGTACTACTTTTAGTCTGAACGTATGAAATCTAATGTTCCGGGATATGTTTAGTCTCCTTTGAATTCTAGGACAATTTCGTAATTTTAGCGTTACTTTTAGTCACATCCATTTTGGCGTTAGTCTTTGCCTCGGTTATAGCTATTTATAGCATCATTATAATTATGCAAATTTATGAACACCGCCAACATAATTTCAGGTCTAGGTAATGCTTTATATATAAATCTCGGGCTTGTATTAGTATATGTTTGTCTCTGTCTCTATTGTGTTTGTCTCTACCTAGAGTAGCTGCGCGTATTCAGGTCAGTCCCTTGCTACATTGTTGCAAGTGTCCAGTACCGTGACGTCAACCTACTTGTTCCATTCCTATTGTCCCAATACAACATTCCCATCGAGGTTATAGTGAACCAGCGTGATATTTTGAGGCTATAAATCTTGAGGCTACGGTACAACCCCCTAAAATTAACATTACGGTCTACGTGAGCCTACGGTGCCCCCATATACTACTGCCGGGGATAGAACCCACAACCTCCCGCATCCGAGGCGGACGCTCTAACCACTAGGCTACCGGAGCGGTCAATGTTTGAAACATGTATTACTGTAAGATCTATTCACAGGAAAAACGTATAAAATTCTTATTTAAAACACAATATTTGTAAATCATATCTGTAAATCCAAGCAGTGTTTGCCGAAAATATAGAATGGGATCTAAAATATTTTGCTTTCTTTATAATAGTCCTCTGTTTTGAAAACCTAAAATGATATCATGTTTTTTTAGACTATGTTAGAGGGTAGAGGTAATTTAGGATAAATATTATAACATGGGTTTGTGTCTCTGTCTCTCTGTCCGTCTTTCTATCTCTGCACTCATCCAATTTCAAATGAAAACCATAGGAAATAAATACAATGGAGACAGTTCCATTTTTTTTTTTTTTTTTTTTTTTT